>JBBIGC010000152.1:9893078-9911149 GCA_037576955.1 Lepidarchus adonis | reverse complement strand
TCTCTCTCTCTCTCTCTCTCTCTCTCTCTCTCTCTCTCTCTCTCTCTCTCTCTCTCTCTCTCTCTCTCTCTATCACAGAGTGGACACAGAGGAGTGGATAGCTACAGTGGAGATGCTGCTGTCTAAGAGCAGTGAGGCGTGCCAGTGGATGGTCCAGTACCTGGTGGCTCCTGAGGGCCGGGAGATAATCAAGTGAGCAAGGATACACACATTTGACCCAAAGATTGACTGTTCCTGTATTTTAGTTTAGCCGTTTATAAGGCATAATGCTACATTATATTACCTCAGAAAATAAAGAAACCAAATACACTCTGCTGTTTGATCTTGTTTTTTCTTTGCCATTTGTGGTACACTGCATACAATTATTAGCATATGTCTTTGCATTTGTTTGCAAGTGTGAGGTTTACCCAGTGTCTAAATTATTTGCATCTGTGTCAGCTGGTTTGGGTTCTTTCTTCAGTCTTATTGGATGAATATAAAATAGGCCCATACCACAGTATGGAAACACTTCGGGCCAGCGGAATGTTCATAAGGTGCTAAACTTGTCCAGAATTGTAGGTGAAGAATGCCTTTCGCTCTGTTTGCGTGTTGAGGCAGCTTGAGAAGAGTTTAGGGGGTGGTAATGCACTTTTTGAGGATTGGCTGGTTTGTATCGGATGGTAGGACTGCCCTGATATCACACCACAGCTCTGTCAAGGCCAGAGAATGTGCTGGACTGGTTTACACTCCCCAGGGCTTTCTGTACTCAGCTCTCTCTCATATTCCACCTCCATCTTGACAGAGCTGCAATGGAATATTTGCATTGTTCTTAGAAAAGTCCAATAATTATAAAAATCCTTTCTCTACTGTATTTTCAGCTGTGGCTAACATTCTCCTAGCCTCAACTAGTTGTCTGAACATCCCAGTGTCAGAAATGCTTGGCTCTGATGCCTCCCATAGAACACATTTGATTAATGTAGTATTTGTACACTGCATATGCACCATATATTTATATGTGCTATGGTAACATTACACTATAGCTGTAGCCTGCCTAATCAATTACACATTGGACACAAACTCAGCCAAGCTTTTGAGCTTTTTTTTCGGCTGTTATGCTTTGCAGATCACTGGTCTTACACTGACACAAAATGATTATAATGTAGATGGCTGACATTTTGTAGATCCATGCTGATGCTGATGGCTTTTTCCTCACTGTCTCTCTGTAGGAGCTGTCTGTTGGAATGCAGTGTTCGAGAGGTGCGTGTAGTGGTGGCCTCCATCCTGGAAAAGACTCTGGAGAGTGCATTGTATTTTCAGGACTCAGGTCTGGATTGCCTCCTAGACATGTTGCTCTCATTGCTGGACAAGGATGTGCCAGAAAACTGCAAGAACTGCTCCCAGTACTTCAGCCTGTTCAGCAACTTTACCCAAAGGGTGAGTGAGACAGTCTGAAGATGGTGTTAGCTGAAATATATGGTTTTGCAATATGTTTTCTAATGACCATATCACTCCTCAGGGATTTGGGCCTTGTCAGTTGTTGCTGAAACATGCTGCCTATCGACGGATGCTCATTTTCCTCTTGGGCTCTAATCGGCAGAATAATCAGGTATGATTTACACAATTCCAAATGTCAGGTTATTGCTGGTCATTTTGAATGTTATAGCCCTGAGCTTTGTTGTGTAGCTCTACTATATATCTCCAGAAGCAGCTGTGAACTGTTTGGTGTACTTGAAGGTCATTCTCTCTGTTTCAGAATCGTCGGTGGAGCTCAGCTCAGGCACGAGAGTTCTTGCACCTGCATAACACTCTGGCTCTGGTGGTGTTAAACACAGACCTCACATCTCAGAGGACAGAGAGTAAGCATGCACAACTTGCTAGAAAATAGTTTTTATTGCAAATCTAAAATTTGTATTATTAATTTTTTTTTTTTTTTTACATTTAACCAAATTCATCAAATTAATTTTGTCTGTGTCTATTTAGCTCCTGGCACATTCAAATACAGCTCCTCTGCCCTTGTGGCTTTGTCCTCACCTCAGATGCCACTTCACCCAGATGTCAACACACTGCTCTTCAAACCTGAGGGACAACCTTACCTTATGGAGGTAATGCAATGATTATGTCCTGACAGATTCTTTGTGGCTCCTTAATAGACATTACAGATGTCATAATAAAACCTTGTATCTTTTTTTTTAACAGTTTGAAAAAACAGCTACTCTTTTCATGATACAGGGGGTCCTCAACTTACGACGTACTTGACTTACAAAAAATTTGCCCCAAACCACGTTTTTTTGTTTGTTTGTTTGTTGTTGTTGTTTTTTTTTTAATAAAAACACTTTAAAAAAATGCAAGACCGAGCCTCAGGTGGATGAATGTCTCCCTCTGTTGGACTGACAGAGGAATTGTCCCAGGGCAAAACACAGTAGACGCTTATGTAAGGGGTTTCCAATTGCGTCAAAATTTGACTTATGACGCACATTATGGAACAGAACCCCGTCGCAAGATAAGGACCTCCTGTATAAAGACCTAATATAGACTAAAAGAAATGAAATAACTTAAGTTCTTGTTGCGTTACCTTTGAAAGATAATACCTTTTTATTGCCTGCAAATTACTTTTGGAGATACAAGTTTTTTTTGTTTGCCTGTAAATTACTATTTTTTCTGACAGTGAGTTATGTGTCCTGCAGGTCATGTTTGCAATGCGTGAGTTGTCTGGACCGTTGTCCTTCCTCATAGAGATGGTGACATACTGCTGCTTTTGTAATGAGCCTTTTTCTCTGGGAGTACTGCATCTGCTTAAGGTTAGCGCTGCCTCTCACCTACTCCTAGATGTGTCTTAAAACTGTTAAACTGGTTTTTTTTTTTGCATTATGGTTTATTAAGAAAACAGCATATGGTTTATTAATTGTTGCTGTACTATTGGCCATCACAGTACTGACATTTCAGAAGTCTGCAATATGCAAACATATTAACCAATCAAAGAATGCTTTACTATGTGCTATGAGCATCCTGTCAAGTTGAAGAATACGCTGTGTAAAGAAGGCATTCGTGTAATCCAACAAGTGTAAATCATTTTGTGATTCACCCGTGTGTTTTAATATACTGCAGGTAGTTTCACATTCGCAATATGTAGCGGTATAAATGCAATGTTATATTTTGTCCATGTTCTAAGGTCTACTTCACAGCAGTAATGGAGTTAACATGATCTGTGTGTATGTGGTTTCCAGAATCAGCTGGAGACGGCTCCTCCTCATGAGCTCAAGAATGTCTTCCAAATGCTACTGGAAATTCTGGTAGGTGACGTTACACAGACCAGCAGCCATTTGAGCCAAGTTACTAGTCAGCAACGAATTGTATCTTAGAGTTTTTATAATTAGTTAACAAATTAAGGCTTACCTGTGTAAAATTCAATGTCAGCTGAATATCTGACTATGTAATACAAAAGTGTTGCAAAAAAACCTACATTTGTGATGTGTGGTCACATACTGTAATCTATCCCCCAAAAAGGCTTAACTGAAGGTTCCAGTCTGTAAAATGTAAACAAATGAATAAATATAAGCTACCAAACTGAAGTTTGTCTTGACTTTTCAGATGGTAGAGGATCCTCTACAGTCCCAAAGACTGAAATATGCATTTGAGTCTGAGAAAGGGCTTTTAGGTAGGTACCATTCATTCCTCTTTTCATGAGAAATCATATGAAAAGAATTTGTCATGACTTTGTGTGTGTTTCTTTCTTTTTCTTTCTTTCAGCTTTGATGCATCAGAGCAACAATGTAGACAGCAGCCGCTGTTACCAGTGTGTCAAGTTCCTAGTCACCCTAGCTCAGAAGTGAGTAAAGTTTCAGCTCTTATTTTCATAGCTTTTGGCTTTTGCTCTCAAATTGTCAAAGTCAAGCTTCAGGAGCAAGCATGCATAATGCAGTTTTTGTAATTTGCAGTGGATGTAAACAATCACATGAGACAAATTCTCTGTTCACCAGGTGTTCTCCTGCTAAAGACTACTTCAAGGAACTCTCAGGCCATTGGAGCTGGGCAGTGCAGTGGCTGCAGAAAAAGGCAAGATATTCATATTTCACACCATTAAACTCACCTATTTCTCTCAAGTTATATTTTTGCAGTATCAAGAGTCAGGAGGAGGGCTTTAGTATTATCCTATCCAAATACAATTACTGCATCCTTGGATGTAAAATACATGTAGTGCAAGACGATTCAGTAAAATTAATAAAAATGTAATGAAATAGGGTTGGGTTTCCTCCTGCTGGTTTGGGTTGATTGGCTTCTCTAAATTGCCCATATGGGTGCGTGTGTGTGCGTGCGTGCGTGTGCGTGCGCGTGCGTGCGTGCGTGCGTGCGTGCGTGCGCGTGCGTGCGTGTTCGTGCGTGTGCGTGCGTGTGCGTGCGTGTGCGTGACTGGCCCTGTGATGGGTTGGCCTCCTGTCCAGGGTAAAACCTGCCCTGGCCTATAGTCAGCTGAGATTGGTTACAGCTTCCCCACGACCCAAAATGGATGAAACTTTGAGTTCAAAGCTTTTATTGATGGGTGATTTTGTACTTTCAGATGTCTGAGCATTACTGGACACCTCAGAGCAACGTGTCCAATGAGACATCCACAGCTAAGACTTTCCAGCGAACCATCTCAGCCCAGGTATCGTCAGTGGTGATGCTCTATGAGTTGTGCAGTATCTTGTTTTTTTCAGTTATGAGGAATTCTTGCAGCAGTCTGGCTCATGTATAGAGTGACACCATATGTGTTTATGTGCAATTGTGTGTAGGACACCCTGGCCTATGCCACAGCTCTGCTAAATGAAAAGGAACAGTCTGGCAGCAGTAATGGCTCTGACGGCAGTCCAGCCAATGAGAACTCAGACCGCAGTCTCAGACAGGTACACTAACTTTGTAAAAACAGACATGAATTTTTCTGGAGACTATTGGATTTAAAATGCTTATTAAAGTCAGGGTCGGCAGCAAACTGTGACCAAATACTACCTGTTAGAATTACAATTTAAATGTTAAAATAGTTAAATATTTTCCAGAACAGTGACGGTCTCTCTTCTCTGTTTGTTTGTTTCAGGGCTCAGAGTCTCCCATGATGCTGGGTGACTCTAAGAGTGATTTAGAGGATGTGGACCCCTAAATCTCATCAACAGCAGGGGCACTTTTTTACACTAGCAAAAAAATCCCTCCAATGGAGAGACATTGTGGCTTCAAGCAGCCAGTCATAAGACTGCATTTGCCCTCCTTTGGGCAGGAAATGGATTGCCAGGAAACACGCAACCCATCCAATCAGAACACTGTCTTCAGGTTGGCCTGGTGTAACTGAGTCCCATGCTGCAAGTGGAGCTCAGTAGAATATGGAGGAGGTTTTTGTTTAGATGTTTTCACACAGACCTACAAGATTCAGTGGTGCCGAGGGAGGGACGGGAGTTTTAAAACAAAGAAAAAGAAGAAAAAAAAGAACGAAAAAAGCTGTTTTGTGGATTTTTGCCAACATAATGAGAAATACTATTCATGAAAATTTAAAGCTGTGTTCAATAGGTGTAATTATAAATGTAAAATGGTTAAAATTAATATTTTTAAGAATCCTGTACCTCCCCCTCACCCCTTTTTCCATCTGTTTGAGCGGTGCCTCATAATCAGCTCTAAGAGGAACTTGCAAGCCTCGGCTAAATGATGACTGAGCCTCTCCCCTCCCCTCTTTCTCTTGCTGGTATTTTTTAAATGCACTTTATATATGAGTTCAGTTTGTCAGAGGGAGCAGATGAAATTTGACAGGTTCCTCGTTTAGAGGCAATTGAATGGCCATATCCCTTGCTGCTTCGCTTTCTTTCTTGTTCTTTCTTTGTTTTCGCCGATGACTGGGAAGAGGGCGTGAAACCAAGGTGCATTGTGGGAAGAGTCTTCTCAGATCACTGCAATGCAACTGCCTCTTTCCTCAGCCTCACCACATCCATGGTAACAGGAACGGTCTCCATGGCAATCGAGGTGGCCTCCCACAGTTTCTGCTTTACAGCAGGAGTTCATTCATATACGCAAAGGGAGCGATGTGGTCATTTACAGTCTTTTTTTAAAAACCTGTAGTCCAGTTCTCTAAATAGCCAACGATAAATCAACATGGAGCGTAAAACTTTGTGAAAGAAAAGGAAAAGGAGCTCTCTTTGGTTTTCACTTTGCTCTGTAAATTCCTTCCGCAATGATAAGTGCCAGAAGCAGCCAGCTGACCTCTTATGGTAGAGGCGGAGCTTTTTCGTTTTTTTCTTTTTTTGCCGTTTCCTGTGTCTGATGTTTTTCTGTTTTGACTTTGTCTCAGGCCTGCTGTTCAGTCTCACATGAGCGCCAACACAAACCACACTCACGCATACAAACACATGCAGTCTCTCACTCCTGGTTCTCTCTCTCTTGGCTCAGTTTTGTCAGTGTGTGTGTGTGTGTGTATAGTTATGGCTGTGCATTTGGAGCAGATGTTTCCACACCATGCAGCCTGACTGTTCTTGCTCAGAACCCTTCTCACCCAATCAATCGCACACACTCAGAACTCACACACATCCCAGCTGCAGTTCTTTACCGTTCAACATCTTGCTGGAAAAATATACATCGTCAAGGAAGAGTCTGGAGATTTAAGAAGGCGAGAACTTCTCATATCACACAGTCGACCTCATGCGTGACGCTTTTGAGCTTTAACTTTTGATGCTTGTTCAGGGGTTTTACTTTGCCAACAGCCGTTTTTATGATTATTTGCTTACGTGTTTACTTCTATCACTTCTGTCTGCCTTATAGCACACACGTACATAGCGGAAAGTGGAGGACAGGGAAGGAGGAGTGGGGGGAAGAAAGAGCGAGGAAAGGTTAGAGGGAATTGGAGGAGAGTGCATAGGCGACACAGTTGTGGAGCCTGCAAGTGCCTTTACCCCAGTCCTCCTTTACAAATCGTTCAGTTTCCTCTGTTATGACTTCTACAACACACACACACACACTTAGCAATGGCACTGCTGCACTCGTCTTTGAGTGCCAAAAGAAAGAAAGGATTGTTTTGCAGAAGTCAGGCAGCCACGGTCAGTGTGGCGCACTCTTTGATCCCTGACCTGCCTGGATTCTACACTCGTCCATTTCACTTGGAGGCTCCAAGTCTCTTCCTGGTGTTTTCTGGGCCCAAGTGGAATCAGAAGCTCAGCAGGGGCAGGGAGTGTGTGCTGCTTATTTTGTACTTAGACTAGATCACTTGGCGAAATGCACACAATGTTTACAGACGGACCTCTCAATTGTGCACCACATGATGCCATTTGCTTTTCAGAAAGGATCGAACCTCAAACCGTCTTCGGTCAAGGCTTCTTTTTCGTTCCTCTGCTTTTGTACAGCCTGAATCAAGTGATGAGGATGAACAATCGTCCTTAAATCGTGAAGAGAAACGCCGTTTACCTCAGTGTCATTTGCTGTTCATATGTCTGCACCTGAGTGTCATGATTACTGTGCTTCTTCGCTTATGCATGTGTCAGTGAATGTAAGTGCGAGAGCTTGACTTCAATGTCTTTTGCTGAAGCTGTTCATGGGTCACTAGAACTGACTACAAAGCAAACCGAGGGACTTTGTGCCCACAATACCTGTTTAGCTCCACTTCTTAATCAGCTGCAGCCACCACCACTGTAATTTTAAAATGGAAGAGGGTGAGGTCAGGTGAATGAAACTGGTTTTTGGGATAATCAGATGCTGAAGTCCACAGCATTCGGTTTCTGTGGTGATAAACTCAGGCCTTGTGGCTTTAGGGTTTCAGCTCCAGTGCCCACGTCAGGCTTGGTTTAGGAGGGTATAGTTCACCAGACCAGTGCCTTTACCCAAGGCCAATCTTTCACAGAGGCACTTTCACCCATAAACTCCTCATCTAGTCACATGCAGGAAAGCACTTGCAGTAGCCCTGTCACTGGACAGATGTTTGTACTTCACTCAGTGCTGAAGAACTTCTCTCTCTTGGGGAAAACAGAAGCTGAATCGTTCGCTCAACTCTGGATGTAACATGGGCAACTTCAAGTAGGGACTGCACACTAAATGCATTGAATTCAGCCTCTGCTTTCTCCACCCCTCGTGCAACTGTCCTGTTCCCCTCTTTTGAGCATTTTTAAACGGCAGGTTTTGGGCCGGGGCTGGAGACACTTAAAGGGTTTTATTATTTCATGATTCTGTCGAGCACTCTGAGGACGTGCGACAGGTCAGAATTCAAAAATGCATGTAACATTTTAATTTGTACATCAGAGTTTGATTATGGGAACTATTTGATATAAAACAATAAAACTGGAATGCACAACCTTTTATAAACAGCGTTAACTTCTGTCCGTTTCAGTCACTGGGGCGGTGTTCGGTCTTTTGACACAAAGTCCTTTTATTTGTACAAAACATCAAATTGTACAAAAAGGGCACAATGCATTCAGTGCATGCAAAAAAACCATTGGTCTTGATTGAAGA
Organism: Lepidarchus adonis; assembly: GCA_037576955.1. Classification (NCBI taxonomy): domain Eukaryota; kingdom Metazoa; phylum Chordata; class Actinopteri; order Characiformes; family Lepidarchidae; genus Lepidarchus; species Lepidarchus adonis. Next base: position 9,902,722 of record JBBIGC010000152.1, on the reverse strand, counting down.
AACACTGGGAATTGATCCATTTAAAAAATAAAAAAAAAAGTATAATAGTGAACACAGGAATTTAAAGGAAAATGTGGTAAGTGGTACAGTACAGATAAAAGTGGCTCAACAGTAGCTGTACACAGCACTTATTTCACTTAGAGTACTGGTCACTAATGGCCAGTCAATGGTTTAATGAAATGATGTGCCAAATGTTTCTGCCTGGAAAATGACCACTTTGAGTAGCATGGTTAAGAAAAAACTGACTTTCTGATATAAGTGTGCTTTAAATCTGTGGTTGTTTTCACACTTGGTCCCTTTCAGCATTTTAAACCTTTTTTGCCTGTATGAGAACCCTCGAAACAAACGGACAAAGTACAAAGTACTCCTTTAATTTGATTGTTTTTGCTCTCAAACCTGGCTGGTTTTGTCCAACATGATTTGATCATAGAATTAGCATTAGCATGTTTGACAAAAAGAAGAAAACCAAGAAAAGCCTTTGCTTAATATGTTAATTTTCCTAGTGCTAGAATTAGCTAGTGCATTTATGCAATACCTAGAAGACAGGCATGGAGACGAAACATTTTACAGCAACATGACAAACTCATCAAGAAACATCTGATTCTTCTAGCAATGCTTGGAACCACTCAGGGAGGACTGAGTTCGGTTTCTTTAAAAACGATTGTATGGGAAAACACCCTATGGTAATGATCCCTGTACACAGACGCCAATCATCATTTCAGAATCTTTTTTGGCTACATAAAAATATTCAAATAAAGTTATTTAGGTGGTTCCATGCAAAAAACTCATGTGGTATCGTAACTTTTAAGCTGCTTAAGATTAGTGAAGGTAGTGTTTAGTGCTTAAGAATGTAGCATGAAAAGTAATGTTACTGTGGAGTGTTACAATTGAAGACCTTGAATCTCTCCATTTATTAAAAAAATTGTTCTGCAAATAGTTCAATGAGCAATTTTCCACCTTAAACATAGCGTTACCTCTTGGGTGTGCAGTTTGCACAGTGCTTTTAGACATCAGACACTAAACATGGCTGATTTATTTAATACAAAAATAAATCTGACTCCTTTTTGCCAAATTATTACTTTAACTCTTCCCCTTACTGCCTATTTATGAAAGAAGGACTGTACAGTGCAATATAGCAATGCCACTCCATGCATATCCATCTTCTTAAGCAATAACTCAAGAGGATGCTAAAGGGATGCGGCTGGTTGATGATGGAGCTTATAAAGCAGAAGTTTAGTCCGATTGCTTGTGGTTGTGTTTGCTGGGCTGTGTCTGAGGAGGGCGATACCTGCAGCAGATGGCAATGGCAGCGACTCCTTGGCCTCCTCCGGACACCCGCACCACACAGGTGTTGCCTCTGGCATATGCCCCATGAGTGACTGTACCAGCTGAGACTGAGTTACAGCCTGTTAAGGTCCATGACTCCTCACATGACACTTCCGCCTTAGAAAGAGCAGAGCAAGTTTGTTCATTTCATCTCAGTTTCATTACTCGTAGCTCTTCCATGAAGTAGAAAGGACTGTAAACGTGCACCACAACAAAACGTGACCTCCCAAGGAGAAGAGTAATAGGACAGTTCCTGGGCTGGGACTTTAACCTAACCACTAAACGACCACTGCCCAGCGCTCATGCACAACCGGGCATGTCCAGATCGCACACTAGGACTAGGTCAACATAATGAGATCAAACTAGGACTTTTATACTGAAATCGCAATTTTAAAAATGCAACCTGGACTACAACTTTAAATAGATTTCCAACATTAGTGACTAGTTTTAACTGCAAGAGATTAACAATATTGAAATCTAATATACTAAGGAACTGAGGCCTGGGTGACACTTCATTTATCATTTTATCATTTCCCAGCCCTATTTCAAAGTATAAGTTATGTAATTTCACATTTACCTTACAAACTAACTAAAGTGGTTACCGCACACGTCTATCTATAAATATGTATTCTATCTAAAATCATAGAAGCAAATGAAATGTTATTGTGGAGTCATAGTGCTACATCAATATGCTACATTAGCATTAGCGTTTTTGTTGTTAGGGTTGATACATTTTTTTGTCAAACTTCTCAGTCACAATCTATATAAACGTATGCGTTCTGCAGTCATTTTGTATAAAAATGTACTGGATTAAAACTCACCTGCTCCAGGGAGCCAGAGGGGTAGTGCTCACTCAACCTGCACTCTAGAATGGGGGAGTGACAACAGGAAGCGTGCGATATTGTACCTGCTCTAGCAGGACACACCTTATGGTTGCCATGGAGAGGCCGTATGGGGCCTGCCATGCCTCCAGGCTCAAAGTGAGCACTGCAGCCTACAGGAAGGAATAACAGCTGTGACACAGCATGCAGATAGTCATGCACACACAGAAGGATGGAGCAGCAGGTGCATATATAGGTGGATATAAGTTTGGCTGCAAGTCGAGTTAATGTGGACTTTCTGGCAAATGCTCGATGTCTCTTGTGCAGAAGTCCAGTGATATGACATTGATCATTCTTGGCTTTTCACTTTCTGAACAGAACCTTTAAATTAGCATTTACAGACCCGAGGTATCAGACTAAAGTCCAGAAACCGGGGACCTCAACTCTTACCTGTGAGCTGATGTTCTGGACTTGGGCATTCTGCTCCTTTGCCTGTATGAGGACTGGCACTGGCCTGGCACTGCATACTGTTCCCTGTACAGCAGCGGGCTACAGCATACACACCCTGTCCTCCTACAGCATTATGGGCTACGCACTGCTTCTCCCCATCCTGGATCTGATAACAGAACAAAGCCAGTAAAGTTATGATCTAACTTGTCTAGTGTTCACTTATATGCCATTCGATCCTACATGCAAAAAAAAAAAACAACTAAAACCATAATTTGTCCAATTAACCCTTCCCTGTACTGCTTGATTTGTAATAAATATGCAGTTAATGCTCTTTAGATACTGACAATATCACAATAAATAAAATTCAATGACATATTGTAATGCTATTTTTATAATAATGATGAATATTGTCACTTTATTCAGTCCTACGCAGTCAATTAATTTTTTTATTTAATTTTTCTGGTGTGTGAAGAACTTTTGTAAGAACTCTACACAATGTAAATGTTCTACATTGCTACAGAACCAGTAAATTATGCCAGAGGTCTTTCACCGATTTAAAAAGTCTTAAAAATTCTTAAACATCTTTACATTCTTCTACATTCTACATTTCTGTGGATGTCTAGAAAAGTACAAAAAATTCCTAATTCATTAGGAATAATTAGTATAATTAGCATCACTGATCTGCATTGGGAAAACCTATTTTTATTTTAAAATATTTTTATAAAATAGAAATGTAAAAATGGAGAAAAATGTCACGTTGCTGAACGTGTTAAAACCTGAATTCTTCGTATACTTCCATACAACTCATGGGTGTAAGATTCCTTCTGTTTTTGCATCAGATTTGCTTGAAGGAAAAAGAAAAATTCCAGTCTTACATAAACATTGATAAGAGGAAGACAAAATACTGCAAAATGCAACAAATTTGAAATTGATTTTGCATTTTTAGCATTGCTCAAACTGAAGGTCTGTTTGTTTCAGCCAGAGTATACTCCATGCCAGAGTATTCCTGCAAACTTCATGGCAGGTTTAGTTCACAGGTTCCTACGCAGTGTGGGAAGGAAATCTGTGAAGTATTTGCTTCATTGGTTTTGTGCTTTATCTTGGGAGGCAATGTGCTTTTCCTTCTCCAGAAACCTAGCAAGCCAGAGTTCATAATAACATCAGTGCCTCCCCCTTAAATATGTTTAGGATGTGCTCTGCATACTACTGCTGTATTGTTCAATGGCAGAGATGTTTGCTGCCTCTCTATCTCACAGCACAGAATCTTTAATGCTTCTTATGCAAATCCATATAATCCATACATTCTTTATCTACCATGTTCATCAATGTTTCCCAGACAATCTGTCAGTTATGACTGTTCTGTCATTGGTTCTGGGTTACAGAGAGGAAGCATTACCACAAGACTACAGGTTGTCAGATTTAATGACTTCTGGTGGAGTTTTAAACCAATAGGAAGTCTGCATTAAGTGAGAAAATGAGTGGAATAGGGACTTTGTTGTTACCGCTATTCTCTCTCCAGCCCGGGCTCCGTCTGGTGAATAGCTGGAGCAGCTGAGCATCTCTTCACCTTGGCGACAGTGGGCCACTGCTGTGTCGAAGCTCATGACACCTGACCTCTCGGACCAAACAGAGCGACACAGCAGAGCATCACCTAGGAGAACACAACACCTTCAGGCCTTGGAAACTGTTACCAATGGTTACATAACTGAAAAAAAAACCTACTAAAACCATAATCTGTCCAATTAACCCTTCCCTGTACTGCTTGATTTGTACTAAAAGATGCAGTTAATGCTCTTTAGATACTGACAATATCACGATGAGCTCAGAAAAAATTCAATGACATATTGTAATGCTATTTTTATAATAATGATGAATATTGTCATTTGATTCAGTCCTACGCAGTCAATTACTACTTCCATTTTTCTGGTGTGTGAAGAACTTTTGTAAGAACTCTACACAATGTAAATGTTCTACATTGCTACAGAACCATTAAATTATGCCAGAGGTCTTTCACCGATTAAAAAGTCTATTCTTAAACATCTTTACATTCTTCTACATTCTACATTTCTATGGATGTCTAGAAAAGTACAAAAAATTCCTCATTGCACGCAGCATTGACTGACCTGAGAGTGTGGAGGTTGTTTTGGGCAGGGCAGCCACCATGTTTGGGGTAAAGAGGCGCTGTTCTAAGGGGAGAGCGTCTGGATTCATCACCTGCTGGGTCGAGTGGTGAAGGAGCAGCTGGAGAACTTTAGCAGAGCTGGCATTGGGGTTGGCATTCAGAAGCACTGCGGCTATACCTAAACTCACACACAATAGGAAGTAAAAAAAATATAACAGCAATAGGAGGCAAGTTAAACTTGTTAATCTTATCAAAACTCCAATGGAACTAAATGTTTTAATTTTTTTCTAACTGCTAATGCTAACTCACTACATGTGTTTTTTGTCTCTTATTTTTGACAAAGACAGTTTCCACAGCTTTTAATTTGGGTTTTCCTTCTGTTTCTTGTGCTTCCTGGCTGCAATCATCAATTATCATGGGTAAGGTATTCGTTAAGTCTGCTTTTGTCTTCAGAAATCTTTGTTCTTTTTGATTATTACTCAACTTTGAAGCACATATTAAATTCCCAAAGTGGCCAAATCTCCATAACATTGCTCACCTCCATCCATTGTTGTCTAGTATAGATGTCCATGCTCTGGTTCGTGCTCTTATTATGTCTTTTATTGATGTCTGTCTGTTCAAAACTCTGCTGCGAGGGTCCTCACTCATACAAAGCTTTCTACTCATCACCCCCATCCTTTTCCAACTACAGTGGTTGCCTGTTCAGTCTTCTTTCCAGTTTAAAATATTACTTCTCACCTTTAAAGCTTTCGTAATCTTCCTACCTCTCTGAGCTCCTCATGCCTTCTCTGGTAGTAATCTTCTAGATGTTCCTCACACATGGCTTTCTCCTATTGGAGGCAGGTTCTTCAAATCCATAGCTCTCAAACTTTGGAATTCTCCTCCACAGTCTCTCCATGATTGCTCTTCCCATTCTACCTTTAAATCTTAAACTAAAGACTTATCTTTTTAAAGACTGTCCATTCTTTTCAATATTTTTTTACTATGCGACCTTGGGATTGTGAAAGGTGCTATAGAAATTCTACTTATTATTGTTGTTATTAATATTATTATTAATGTGTGTGTATGTGCTAACCAGCCACGTGTGCAGCTGCCTGTGAAGTGCCGCTCTTGGTGGTAAAGCAGGTGGGGCAGTCGCTGGAGGCACTAATGATGTCGTCACCAGGCGCAAACAGATCCACACAGCGGCCCACGTTGGTGCCTGTGGTTCCTGAACTCAGAGGCTGGTCAGCAGCGTTGGTGGCTCCCACTGTTATCACCTATCACAGTCACAGTAATGATAACTGGAGTTAACGGCCTCACTCAAAAGTGAAGTTCCCCGTGTTAGACTGGATCCCCCAATAATTAAAGGTGGTCCAACACTGAGCTACAGATTCTGGAGTCTTTAAAGTGCCTGGAACTTGTCTGAAAAGCCAATTCATATTCATTCAATTGATGTTCATGATGTTAATGATGATGACTGAAAGCACCGTCCAACACATCAGCCTGAAATCTCCAATCGCTGTTCAGTGAGGTGGAGATCAGGTTACTTAAGACTACTGGAGAAGAACAATGTCTCTCATTAAACCATTCAGTGAACCTCATTCATGTCTGATTAAGGGACCAATTACATGAAAATAGAAATATTGGAGAAACATAGAAGAAAAGTGATCAATAATTTGGTATTACAACACTAGCACATAGAACTGGGTGACAATGTCCTGCAATTCATAAACCAATAATGAACTTTATTGCAAATTCACTTTATTTATTATGTTTTATATATTTATATATCTTTATATATTATTATTTTTATTTTATAAGCTATTTTCCTCTTGACATTTTGATCCAGTAATAAATGTTACCCGAGTCTGCGCTTTATGTATACAGGTGCTGGTCATAAAATTAGAATATCCTGAAAAAGTTTAATATTTCTTGACCTTCCTTTCAGAAAGTGAAATCCATATATTATGTGATTCATTACACATAGAGTGAAATAAGTCAAGCATTTATTTCATGTTTTATTTCATGTTTTATTTTATGTTTTATTTTATGTTCATTCCTATGCACTCAGTACTTGGTTGTTCCTCCTTTTGAATCAATTATTGCATCAATGTGATGTGGCATGGAGGAGCTCAGTCTGTGGCTCTGCTGAGGAAGCATGAAGTGCTGTAAGATTTCCTGGTAGATGCTGCGTTGACCATGGACTTCAGAAAACACAGTGACCAACACCAGCAGATGACATGGCCCCAAATCATCACTGACTGTGGAAACTTCACACTGGACTTCAAGCGACATGGATTCTGTGCTTCTCCACTCTTTATCCAAACTCTGGAACCTTGATTTCCAAATGATATGTAAAATGTACATTCTTCTGAAAAGAGGACTTTGAACACTGAGCAACAGTCCAGTTATTTATCTCCTTAGCCCAGGTAAGACGCTTCTGACGTTGTCTCTGGCTCAGGATGCGCTGACTCCAAAATGCTCCGTGTTGGTCTCATTTGTCTAAGAGTCTTCTGTTTCCACATGATCTTTAGCAAACTGTAGATGGGCAGTGAATTTCCTCGCTACTCTGCTATACCCACCATTGTAATGAGATGTTTCTTGTGGTGGACTTAAAACATTTTCATAATGCCAATGTGAGAGAGTGGCTTAAAAGTTACAGTGGGTTTCTTTGAGACTTTGTGGATAATTAAGAGCCTTTCTCTTTGTTGGTCAAGAATTATTGAAGAATGTAACCAGGTTCTTTAATTTTCCTGCATTTGTACACTGTCTGACTGTAGATTAGTCCAAATTCTGTACAGACCCAGTGAACAAATCTTTTTCCTGATGTTCTCAGAAATCTGACGTCCTCAGAAATCTCATTTGCTCATGCCATGATATATTTCCAAAAATATGGGTTTTAAATCATTTGAGTTTGATCATTTATTTTAATATAAAAATGATATTATGGTTATTTTAAGAAGTTCTCAAACTGGTCTTCAGTGACGCCTTGACAGTCTATTTTTCTGCTGTCCCAATAATTTGTAATTTCATGCAAATAATCTGTTGATAACATGCAAATCTGAAAATGCTAATAACCCATGTTTTACCTCTGGTTCTGAGGCTGGGGAGTAAAGACAGGCATCATCCTGGTAGTTCCCAGCTGCAGCTACAAGTACTGCACCAGCTCGCACCATCTCACGACAGGCAGTGTTTAGAGTACGGCTGTACGCCCCCGCAAACGGTAACAGTATGATCACAGGGTTGATTGGCTGGGCTTGCAGAGATGCATGAATGTACTCCAGACCTTTGTGGAAAAGGAAAAGGTTTTCTTAGAGCTGTGCAATATAGTCAAACCTCGTTAGCTCGTCTCTATTGGTCTGTGCTCCAAATTTGGGTTTGACTGCTATCATTATGAACGTACTTATTAATTTTGGATCCTGAGATACAGCTTTAAACAATCGTTTTATTGTTATTATTATTATTAGTTTTAGTCAGCAAAAGCAAATGAGGACTGTACTTAGAAACTGGAAAAAAATCAAGGAGGAAAGGGGAGAGAAACGCTGGGGAAAGACACATATCTGCAAGCATTTTAGCATTTAGCATTTAGCATTTGAGTAATTCTGCACTATTGGGGAAGGCCACGCCTCTGTGACTGTTCCCTGCCACTTAGCATAATATTGTTGATGTCATGTATATAAGCCAGTTCGACTATATTTCCACAAAGTAATGTTATTCTTTCCATAATATATATCTCATGGATTATACCCATCCATTTGTGTATTGTCTGGACATCCTCCTTGAGCCATTTTCTAGTTAGGGCTTTTTTAACAGCCACTATTAGTGTGTTTAGTAAGTATTTGTCCTGTTTTCTCCAGTCAAGGCTTTTCAGATCACCAAGATACAGAACTTTGATCTTTTGAAGTCCTTGTGTATTGGACGCTGAAAGTGCCAGAATATCACAAATCTTACTCCAGAACGAGGTCACAGCCCCAGAATATATGGAAGTGGTTTATTTCCGAACTCCCGCATAGCCTCCAGCAAAGTGCCTGATCCGAGAAATGGGATTTTTTGGGCTGGGAGATAGAAGAAACAGACCAGCTAAAGTGCTGCCAATACAGGGAGCTTGTTATTCTCCCTAAATACAAAATGGGAACAGTCAGAATTGGCCCTTTGTACAAACTGTTTAATAATGACATTTGAAAAATGAAATATGAAATCATTTTAAAATTTTGTAAAGAACAATTTCACAACAGCCTGCTCCTTCCTGTGCTAACACATGCCACACTAGAGAAAATCTACATTTTGCTTGACTGAACCCAAGTGAAAACGCTAGTGCTATTTACACATATTCTAGATGTTGTTTCCCTCTGGCTTTAATAATAATAATAATAATTTACATACAGACAAGAATGTGTTGATCAGTATTTGTTTCACACTGACCTGCAAGCACTCCAGACACAGTCCCTTTGCCCTGGCAGTTGAGCACCCGCACACTATTCACACTGACACCACGCGCTACACCCGAGTCTCTCCCACTCACCACCCCTGCTGTGTGTGTGCCGTGACTGTCACACTGATTGGCCTGCAAGAGACACAACAAAACTAAATGGATGGTGCTGTTTCCCAAACTCCACCAGCTCCACTGAGCGTTAAGCCGCAAGTGGCCAAACGTTACAGTGATTTTACCAAAGTAAAGAGGCACAGCATTAAGTGAAGATGAAATACAATATGATCAAATGTATTAATGTATATATTAATATATTAATAAAAGAAACTACACAAGTAGTTTCTTGTTTCTTCTAGCTGTGTACACTTACTGTCAGTTATGTGACCCAATTCCGATTTTTTGCTCATATGTGACACAGATCAGATCTGTCCCATGACAGTGTAAACAGGAAAAAACACATGCATTCGGATATGTTGAGATCGGATTCAGGCCTCATTCATATGTGGAAATAAAT
>JBBIGC010000152.1:9824442-9838801 GCA_037576955.1 Lepidarchus adonis | reverse complement strand
CCGTCCGTCCGTCCGTCCGTCCGTCCGTCCGTCCGTCCGTCCGTCCGTCCGTCCGTCCGTCCGTCCGTCCGTCTGTCCGTCCGTCCGTCCGTCCGTCTGTCTGTCTGTCTCTCTCTCTCTCTGTCTCTCTGTCTGTCTGTCTGTCTGTCTGTCGGTCTGTCTGTCGGTCTGTTTGTCGGCGTGTCTGTCTATACATACATACTAAACAGTGTAGTTCAGTGTCTCAAAAATTCTGGGGTTCCACCAATTATGTTGCAGTTCCTGGTGTCTCCACTACACTGCGCCATTGCAATGTTCCCTTTTTATTAGGTGAAAGTTTAACATGGATCCTTTGAAGATGTGTTGATGTGTAAATAGGTTACATTTTAGGGTAAGTTCATCTGTGATGCTTTGCAACTCTCCACTTTTAACTTATTTTGCAGTTTCTGTGGGCTTCCTGCATCCCATAGTCCTAGTCAATGAGGATGGTTGGTTATGGTCTTTTTTATTGACTGTAATTAATCATGTTTGCTAGACTAGTAGTTGAAGGGTTAAAGAGAACTGCCAGCTTCTGTTCCTCTGCACACTTGTTCACAGGAAGTGATGTAACCAAACATCCTGGAACCACTTAACCAGGAAGCAAGCTCCTAAGTGTGGGATTATTTTGTAAACAGAAACAAGGGGACACACACACACACAACCCCCCTCCTCTCTCACACACACAAACACACAATTGTTGGGGAGGGTATGCTTTCTACGTACTTGGACTGACTCTTTTTCATGCTTCATATAGTTTCAGGGTAATATCACTAAGTGAAACCTCTTAATTCTAACAGTCAATGTTTAACCATTTTTGTTATATGTGCATATGCATTATTCTATTTTTTATATATTATTATATATACTATATACTATATATATTTTTTTTTCATTTAGAGGGTGGATATGCTTCAGTAATTGTGCTTTTTTTCAATTTAAATAGTTTACTTACAAGTGAAATTAAATAAGATTTTGACATGTCGCTTACTTTTAAAAGAAATGCAAAGAAAATAATTCAGAGTGGTTTTTTGTGAAAAGGTTCATAGTAATTTATAGACACATATCTTTCCAATGGTAGTAAAAGGAACCACAGGTTGTGTTGTCTGCAACGCATTTGATTTATGCTGTACAATATACTATACAGTACAATATACTATTAATTTGTAGTCTCCATATTTAGTGTGGATACTAGTAAAGAAATGCGTACTACTAGTAAAATAAATCACTTTGAGTAATGTTTGTATGTGTTTTTAAAAAATATGGATTATGTAAAAATTTTTGAATAAAATATGCCAAAGCTTTCTCTCAGTATTTGAAATGACTTTGCTTTGAGCTTATACAACACAACTTATGGCATGTGGCTCCTATACCGTCATTGTGGGAAGTTTCCCATGAAACCATTCTGAATGACTTTGTTTGCATCCTGTTTAATGATCAGTATTCTTTCAGCACAGCTCACTACTGTAACACACGTCATCAATGAATGGAACCCAAATAGCAATGGGCCTGTGGTTTCTTTCCATAGTTGGGCAGAGGGCAGCAACAGATGGGTCTAAATATACCTAAAAAGAGCAACAATATGGTAGAAGTATTTGATAAAATGTTAAGCAAAAAGGTAGCTAATAATCTGGAAACTTTTTGTAGATCATGATAAATTGGATCATCATACACCATTCATTCCACACGTCACATTACGCTTGTTTGGAATTGTGGTGAATTGCTATAATACCCTACAGGAATGATAACAATGAGCTGGTGGATATTGTCTGCTCTTCTCTCTGTTTCAGGACCTCTACTATCAGTCTTATTCTCAGGTGGGCGTCCTCTTTGCCTCCATCCCCAACTTTAACGACTTCTACATCGAACTGGATGGGAACAACATGGGTGTGGAATGTCTACGGCTGCTCAACGAGATCATTGCAGACTTTGATGCTGTGAGAACCTCTCTCTAGCATTGCCTCTCTCTCTATCTCTTGTTTGAAATGTTATCTATGAAGCCATGTTCCCTAGGTTCATCAAGTTCATGTATTAAAAATCAGACGTTTGCTGTGTGAGCTGGTATAATCCCACACAGCAGGGTTTTGATTTATTTTGGCCATTTCAGCAACTGCTTAGTTCTTTTTCTTTGTCCTCTCAACTCTCTTTCTCTCCAGCTGCTGGATAAGGAGTGCTACAGGGACATCGAGAAGATCAAAACCATTGGCAGCACTTACATGGCAGCAGTGGGCCTTGTTCCCACTACAGGATCCAAGGTACACAAGCCTGTGTGTACAGAAGTAGAGCTTAGAAACACAAAGAAAAGGAATTAGTGTATTGCATGTGAGAGCAAGCCCTGAAGTGGAGAATTCTGATGTGTCATGCTGAAAAGTTTTTAACAACTTCAAGCTGTTTCTGCTTATAAAGCAAAACTGCTGCAATGCACATAAAAGCCCAGCTTGCAGAGGAAGGCTTAAGTGAATGATATCAAACTTAATACGCAGTCTTTTTAAGGGTGTGCTTGTCTTATTAATTGGAATAATTTGAAGCTGTTTTGTCATGAATGAAATTAACCTACATTTCTGTGCTTTTGTGTAAATATTGCTGTAGCATCTAATGTAATTTATGGAAGTGAAACAAACCAATAATACAATTTCCTTTTTTATTTTATTCCAAAAGCCCCAGAAGTCTATCTCAGCACATTTATGCACAGTGGCTGACTTTGCTATAGAGATGTTCGATGTTCTGGATGCGATTAACTACCAGTCGTACAATGACTTTGTGCTTCGAGTGGGTGAGTCAACTGACACTGAATACGCAATAAATGAATTATTGAGTGTTTGTGTGTGTGTGTGTGTGTGTGTGTGTGTGTGTGTGTGTGTGTTTGTGTTTGTGTGTGTGTGTGTGTGTGTGTGTGTGTGTGTGTGTGTAGTTAAAAGGTCATAAATATTTACTGAGTGTCTTTGGAAGGTTTAACTAGAGTAATGAAGTGAGTATTGTACTGTGCATCCTGTGAGTATTGTTAGAATGTTCTTAACGTCTAACACATTTTCAAGTCACGTTAATAGACGCATACACGAATGTGGATGTGATCTGAATTGCTGTTTTGAGATGGGATGTGTTTGCATGTATTGTTCTGTGCTTAGGTATAAATGTAGGCCCAGTGGTTGCCGGGGTGATCGGTGCTCGTAGGCCTCAGTACGACATATGGGGGAATACAGTCAATGTAGCCAGCAGAATGGACAGCACTGGAGTACAAGGCAAGATTCAGGTAAAACACACATAGAAACACTAGAACGAAAGCATACATTTGATTTTATACCTTGTTAAACATAAATATATTTTCCATCAATAAATAATAGAAATTGTATACATTTTTCAACATATTTGAAGATAAAAGTCATTATACTACAACAAATGACAGATCAGTCGCATGTGAAGTCACGGAAAATAAGTACACAGTTACATTTATCACATCTTGAAATCTGAATCCAGCTGAAGTGCCACTGATTTAAGCATCCAGCAGATCTTATTTAAACCTCACAAGAGTATTAGGTTCTCTTAGTTATTAAAGCATGTGATGTCATCATGCCAAGTTCTGAAGAACTTTTCAAGACCTTCAGAGAAAAATGTGGAGTCTGGCAAGGGATTTTCAAAAATGTGAGCTATGATCTGATGTAAGCGCTTCTACTGTATGGAAAATCATCTACAAGAATAGAATTGTCAAAAAAATTTGTCAAAGACCTCAGCAAATTCAGCATGAGACTTAATCATTGGTGATGGCCACCAAATTCCAAATTTGTATATATTAACAAAGTACAATTCACTTGGTTGGGAAATATTTTCTTTGTACTTTATACTGAACATATCACATATATTTTTTATTGTGTTTTGGGAAACATCCCAAATTGTATGGAAATGGGATGTGTTCCAAACTAAGTAAGCCTAAGACTACACTAAACACTAAAATTGTAAGAACCAGTGTTTGGTTTTCGTAAATCAGCAAGAAAATTGTAAATCTAATTCAAAACAACCCTAATAAACGTGCTCTCCTGCTGTTCAGCCTCCTCTATCCTCCATGTTTGTTTTATTGGCAGGTGACTGAAGACGTCTTCCGCCTCCTCTCTGGTCATTACCGCTTCCTGTGCCGTGGTCAGGTCAGCGTGAAAGGCAAAGGTCAAATGCTCACCTACTTCCTGGAGGGCTGGTCGAATGACGGTGACCTCCAGACACGCTCCAAGAGCCTGGAGTGCCGGGCGAGCCCTTGCATCCGGACCAAGCTAAGCCCTGCCCCTACAGTGAGCAGTTATGGTGTCAAAGCCCCAAACATGGGCCCGGGCCCCGCCCCCTCCAACAACAGCATCCTGTACCTGCCCTCCGTATCTGTCGACATGGAGAAGGAGGTGTGACTGCCCAGGAGACCGTTTTTGTGACAACCAACCTATTTGAGACTCAAAAAGAGAGGGGGACAGCAAGGAGGGGCATGACAGAATGGAAGAACCAGAAGGGATGGATGCAGTGATGCTGGAAAGGCGTGGCTAGTCCACAGGCTGCCAATGATCTTTACAAGAGAGGAGAGAGACTTTCAGATATGGAGAATAATCCCGTCCAACACACACGCAAACACAAGGAGCAGTTTTGTCGTGTTTATGTGCACATGTGCGCATTTGTATGTGTATGGTTGTGTGTTTAATTGAGTCTTCCTCAGTCCAGCTAGATATCAGGGGCTCCCAATCCGGAGCATGTGTTCTACAGTAATGGCAGCTTCACACCAACAGAGGTGACACACACTCCTGGGTGTGTGTGTGTGTGTGTGTGTGTGTGTGTGTGTGTGTGTGTGTGTGTGTGTGTGTGTGTGTGTACACTCATCAGTAATGCTAAAGAATTAATGCCACGGCATCAGCCAATCAGAGCATGCGTATGTAGAGTGGACTGAACAATTAGAATCAAAACAGCGCTGTATTTTACTTTTGTGTGTGTGTGTGTGTGTGTGTGTGTGTGTGTGTGAGAGTGTAGCTGTATGCAAAAGACATTAGAATAACTGACAGGGAGAGAATTTGTTAGAATTTGTCTTGAAAAAGGCCTGGGTTTAGTGTTCCTGTTTATCGTAAGGGAACTTTATGAAAGCATGAGGCGAACGCAGCCCATGCTCATGTACAGTAAATGGAACATCCCACTTGTACCTTCAAAGTATTTTTCCACTATTGTTGCCTTTTTGAGTGACTTGCCAAACCTGGACCAACGCAGTACATTCAGAGGCCAAATCCTTCTTATTTTTTAAACTGCTGTTAAGTCCAGCCAGTCGGTTTTTATGGTTTTATCATTTACAGTGTTTCTGATCTTTGGCTTTGGTAAGATTTGGGTCCCTGTGCGGCTAGGGCCTGCACAGTTTGTGTTTATATGGCTGCTAGTGCTTACGCACAGACGCTTTGAGACGGAACATTCCCGACGTCAGAGCCCGCTTCCTGCTGCCCTTTGACCTCTCAACGAGATGGAGGCTTCCTCTCCAACATTAGCACAAAAACAGAATGTACTCTTACTTTAGAGATACATTTCCACCTGATTCACACACTCTAACAAGCTTGATGCATCAACTGAATTAGTAACTTGAAATGGGGCTTAAATGTTCATACACCATGAACCAAAGCGACTGTAAGGAACTTTAGTATCAGTTCAGGGTGAAGAACCTGAACAGGACTGTTGATAAGGTTAAAATTAGCTCCTGTGGCTTGTTCTCCTTCTCAGAACCGGTTTTGATATTTGTTCTTCTTTTATGAGAGCTTCTAAGTAGGCTGATCCTGCAAGTGCTTCTGGCAAAGTGGATTTAGCCTTCTGCTTGCACGAGAAGTGCTAGCACAAGATCAAACTCGCATGGGATTTAAATGGCGCAGTAAGCTTGCGGTTGCTGTCAAACATTCCCTGAGCCTACTGTTCTCTTTTTCTGAACATCTGGATCTTTTCAGAGCATGCAGAGGCCACAGATTTGAGGCAGGTTCTTCTTAAAAAAAAAGAAAAAGGCAGAACGAATATTCAGTCTCTTATTTATTTTTATTTTATAGGTAAAAAATGTGCCGTTGATATTTCTCCAAGTTTGCTTAGGGAATGAATTTGGCTTCAAGCATGCTGTTCTGCATGTCCCTCTTCGCATGCCATAGTTCTACTTTGTCTCCTCTTTTTGCTAAGTGCAGTGTTTTTCTAATGCATGATTAATGCAAAAAAAAAGAACAAAAAAAAGGGTGAAATGTGTCAAATTGAAAAAAAGGCTTTAGCTGCACTGCATGAGCCCAGACGAGTGGCCTTTTAATATTTTTTTTTACTGTTTTTCTTTTGAATTTAAACGTTTATCAACCGCTCGTTCGCTTTCCTTCTCCATGCATGGTGCTGTGAAGTGTTGGAGAAAGCTTGGGAGTATTGTAGCATTGCCGCCTTTTTCGGCTCTTGAGGTGACTGCCTTTTATCCAGGGGTTGTTGGGGTGGGTGTATTCCTATGTGCCAACACATATCGTTACCAACATATCAAATCCAGTGTTTTATTGTAGCACAATTTTGTGATATTGTGTTTGATTCCACTTCTGATGTTGTTTTTTTTTTCAAAATGTAGTTTCATAAGCACTGGATCCACCAAGGGCACAGTTCTGGCTTCCTGTGAAACTTTCGGGGCGGGATGTTTCGATGTTGGGTGTCTTCTAATGGGTTTCAGAGAAGTATATTTTCTTTCAGTGCTGAGTGAAGCATTCATGGCTAAAGTATTTCTATTTTGTGTCACATATTGAAGCGCTCTAAGCTTTAAATTGGGTATGTAAATGCGCCGTATGTCAGGTGACACTTTCTGAACCTTTGCACTTTGTTGCACTTCTCATGGCCCAAGAACCTCCATTCACCCCACACACGTGAAGGCTATTTAAGGGGCTACAGCAACTGGGAGACCCAACACCTTTCTATACAAAAGGTAACAAATCATTATTTATAAGCCAAAATCTTTGTTTTAGTTCAGAATTTAGGATGAAACAAATGTAGCCACACAACAAAAATGGTTCTATTTTCTATTTGCAATCTCCAGTGGCCTAATTTACTGCCGTTCAAAATATTACAACCAGATCGAATTTATTAATGCATAAAAAGTGCACAGTATAAAAAATATAGACTAGATTTTCATGTGAATTAGATATTTTCATACTTGATACGGGTTGAAATTATTGTATGTATGAAACCTTATGTAGAGTAAACAGAAAGTATTTTACTGATGATCTTAAATATATGTGCTATTTTTGGGGTTGCAATGTATTGATTGCAATGGTGATATATGTGAATGTACATTTCATATTGAGATCTTTTATACGTGTGTTTGCACTGTTCTGGAATAAAATAACAATGACAGACGAACCCGGGATGGTGTTTTGGAGTTTCTGGGCTGTTTTTGTGCTGCTGTGTCCTTGAGTCAGTTGTATGCGATTGCGAAGGTGATTGACCTGAGAACCTCTGGATTACATAACACAGGAAAAACAAGTGGAGCAAAACAAGTTACGTTTATATTCTCCGATCGAATTAGCACCATTTCCAGCAACAACCGTAAACTCCATTACCAAATGACCAGCCGGATGTTTTCTTTCTGGAACAAAAACACGTTCGCACGCCTTCACGCAAAACTGAGTGTGTGAAACAATGTTTAACCATTCTCACTGTACAGATTGGTTCTTTAAAGAACTATGCATTGAAAAGTTCTATTGTATCAAGAACTCAATAAGTTCTTTATTTAAAAGGCTTTAATTTACAATTCTGGGGAAAAACACTGAATTTGTATGTTATATGGTTCTTGAAACTTTAGAGCATCTGTATTTTCAGGGTTAGTACAGTGAGTCAAGTCATTTTTATTGACATTGGTTTATCATCTATTATTCAAACCAATTAATCCATTCTGGGTCACGAGGGAAGCTGGAGCCAAACCCAGCAGACTACGGGCCAAGGCAGGGTTCACCCCAGACAGGAGGCCATTGTTTTTTTCAGAACACAGTCAAATTAAACATTGTCCCACCAGGAATGCGGTGCAACACACTGTCCAAATAAATGTCTAGAAGCTGTAATACACCAGAGCACAGAATACAATATGACAGGACAGCACAGAATACAGTGCAGCTGACACTTGATTTGTTGTTGGGTAAGGAATAGCAGTTGCAGAGTAAATAGCAGTGAGGATATAAAATGTCATTTATTACAGTGAGGGAGTAACAGTTCTGATTCTGAGAGTAGAAGGGGTGTGTTATCCACAGTGTTGGCGGATTTGTGATTGTTGTTGGTTCAGTAATTAAGTTCAAAATGAATTAATAGAAAATTATAGAAAAAAATAAAGCTTTGAAAATAAAAGGTTATATGTTATATGTGTGTGTATGTGTGTGTGTGTGTGTAGGAAATGTACAGTGGCATTCAAGAACATGGAAGGTGCCGATCTGCACTGCTGTCCCAGTTCTCCTTTCCTGTGCGTTCTTGCAGCTTCCCGGCCGGAACCACCTTTTCCCAAATCCTGGAATGTGCCTGCTCCGAAGTGTTTTGCAGAAGAGGGGGTAAACGAACCAAACAAAAGCAGATTCTTATCAGGCTGGTGTAAACAAAGCATGTGGTACATTCTGCCACAGGAAACAAGCTCTCACTAAATATCCGACTCCGCGCTGTGTTCTGTGAGAAATGAGGTGTGAGGGGAAATAAAAAGAACACACACACACACACACACGCAAACACATCAGAGGAGCGGGACAGGCTGACAAGTTACCTGGACACTCCAGTGGGACACAAATAACTCAGCTGGACCAGTTTACATGAGTGGATTCAGGATCAACCCGCTGCACTCTGACCACATAGTCCGTCACTGTCGCACCTCATCACAGTGTTTATGCCGGTTCTCAATAAACAGACCCTGCTGCTGGAAAAGCCATGCTGTGCACTTTGTTTAAAGGAGCAAAATAAAAGTACCAGAAAGGTTCCTCGGAGCAATGCCATATACGAATCACTAACGATTCCTCAAATTACATTCCTGTAAAATGTCCAGTGAAACCGCTAATTTATAAGCTTTTTTTGCACTGGTTTCCCTGATGGTCCAATTTTTTAAAACCAAAATGGGTTCTTTGTAGTTGTGCCTTAGAAAAAACGCCTTTAACTCTCCAAATAATGCTTAAGTCAAAAACATTTGGAAAATGTTAAACATGCCTTCAGTAGTAACTGTTCTCAGAGAGACAATGATGGCGTGTTTGTTTCTCATCAGTTTTCTCCGTCGGTTTTCTACTGAAGAGTGTCAGGGCGACAGGTTTGGACTTGCATGGCTAATCCGAAAACAAGCCCCTGCAGGTTAATAGCGTAACTCTTAACTGTACACAGTAATTCCGCCTTCGGGCGCATTTGAACTTGTTACAAACAAATCTTTTTGTCACTTTTTTCCTCCTTTTATCTCTTTTTACTGGAAGCTGTAAGATGCTTCTTGATGGTTGTGCCTCTAGGTGTGTGTATGTGTGTGTGCATTGATGAGCAAAGCGTAGGAGTGTTTATTACCTGTAGGGTGGAAATGACTCATGGCTTTTTATGGTCTCCATACCAAGATAAACGGCAGCTTTTGCAGGTCATTACCATGTGTGGCTCACATTCCACCCCATGCCAAGTCACACTGCTGTTTACAAGGCATCGCCGTCTCAGGTGTAAGGTCACTAAGTGGCTAACGATTTCCACTTGCACACAAGACTGACAGTGACAAAGCACAAATACCTTCTCACTACGGCAGAGGCCGCTTCCCTTTGAACCATGTATCAGTCTTGTTGCCCAAGATTGGACTTTCAAAGATGTTTGGCCTTGTGTGTGTGACGCGTATGAGATGTGTCATTGTTTTATGTTAGGGATTGTTTTTTCGAGGTCAGCAGGCATGCTGGAGTCAGTCCATCCACCCAGCCTTGTGCAAACCGGCAGGAGGTAAACGGCCTCTTTACAGTTCACAAATATGTACACTTGTTGTCTGTACATTTCACTCACCTACATTCCAGTCCAGAACACAGGACTGTAGGACAGGAAAATAGTTTACTGACCTGGAATCCCACACATTCCTCATTATATCATGTCTATACTTCTTTATTGTTTTGGGTATTGGTGACCCTGAAGTTAACATTATTATTATTATTATTATTATTATTATTATTATTATTATTATTATTATTATTATTATTATTATTATTATTATCATCGTTGTTGTTGTTGTTGTTGTATTAATGTTGTAGTCGTTGTTGTTGTTGTTGTTGTTGTTATTATTATTATTATTATTATTATTATTATTATTATTATTATTATTTTCACCTAATTACAATTATTCCATAATAAATATACACATCAATTACATACGTAATATGGCATGATTTATATGATATATGGATCATACCCATAGAATAAGAGGAAAATGCGATAAAACCAGTTCTAAGTTGACTCTATATATATAAATGCGATAAAACCAGTTCTAAGTTGACTCTATATATATATATATATATATATATATATGATCAGTACATTGCGACTATTTGTTATTCATTTTGATCAGATCATTTATATGTATTCCCCTGAAGGCGGTCTTTGTCCTTCAAGCTCAAGGTCCTGCAGAGTATCTTAGCTGTTCTTAGGACTGCACTCTTCTGGACAGAGATTTCAGATTTTGTTCCTGGAATCCACTCTTCCCATCACTGCCCTGAGTGTTCAGATTACCACAGGAACCACTGTTGTTTTCATCTTCCACATCGTTTCTAGCGATTCTTTCAGCCCTTGGTATTTCTCGAGCTTCTCATGTTCCTTCTTCCTGATGTTACCATCACTTGGGATCACTTCTTTCTCTGCTTGTCCACTACTAAGTCCAGTTGGTTAGCCATTACCAGTTTGTCAGTCTGTACGTGGAAATCTCACAGGATCTTAGCTTGGTCATTCTCAACCACCTTTTGACGTTGGGACTTCCAGACCAAACTCAGCACAGATGTTAATGTACACTATGCCAGCCACTTGGTAATGGCGTTCCATGTATACCCTGTTTGCTAGCATCTTGCATTATGTGCTGGATTGTCTCAGGGGCATCTTTGCACAGCCTGCAATTGTGGTCCTGTCTGGTATGGTCGACCCCAGCCTCTATTGATCTTAGAACTTGGTTGATCTTCAATGTTTCATCCTGGATGAAAGACCACGGCCTCCTTCTTTCCACTTAGTGTACAGTCTCAGTGTGCAGGACTTGGGGTGAAACCCTCCATGCACTGAGGGGAGCTTCCTTGTCTTGATGTCAGTGGCTTCCCTCTCCTTCTTTGGCCAGCTTATTATCCCAGTGGGGTATCTGATGACTGGTAGGGCGTAGGTGATGATTGCCCATTCGGCTGACTTCTCAGGACTTGCCTTGTTCGTTGCAGGTATTTGGGGGTTGCTGCTTTCCTTGTGGCCTCTTCATGGTTCCCATTTGCTTGGGGATTCAAGGTACTTATAGCTGTCCTCAATGTCTGCTATGTTGCTTTCTGGAAGTGTGATCCCTTCGGTTCTGACTACTTTCGCCCTCTTTGTTACCATCCGATTACACTTAACCAGTCTGAATGACAGTCTGATGGGTGGGGTGTGGATCAGTGAATCAATGTCTCATTTGCTCTTGGCTTAATGTCATCCGTGTAGAGGAGGAGACTGATGTTTGTGGGGACAGAGCATCTCCTCGATAAATCCTGCACTTGATGGTGATCTGTGCAATTGGCTTGAAGTTGGCTTCTATGGTTGTTTTCCACAGTCCCAGTAAATTCCTGATAAAGGTTCTTAGAGTCCTGTTGATCTTGTATTGTGTTGATCTTCTTGGAGTCAATCCAGGTGGTGCTCATGATGGTATGTCTGGTCTTACAATCTTTTCTGTGTCCCAGTAGCTGGTGTGCCCCGCTCATATATTGAGCCATGTGCCTATTCATCTCAGCCTCTATGATGCCTGACAGGAGCTTCCATGTTGTGCAGAGGCAGGTTATTGGTCGCTAGATGGATGAGACCAGTCCCTTCTTGGGGTCCTTCAATATCAGGACTGTCCACCGTTTGGTCAGTCATCGGTTTATCTGCGCTGCCAGCTTCTTGAGACAGTAGGTGGGGAGAATGTCAGGGTCTGGTGCTGTCTAGTTCTTCATGCTTGAGACTCTTTCTCGGATGTCTGCCAATGTGATGGAGCTTGGCTCTTAAAATGAAGTTATGGAAGAGTCAGTAGAAAAAAAACCTTACATGTGTCCCCATCATAAAATCCAACATCAGAAGTATGCAACAGAACATCTACATTATCCTGATGTGTTTTGGAAACAAGTGCTGTGGACTGACATTACACCACCTGTAGGAAAAAAGCTGAAGCTGACAAGAGAATGGCTTCTACAATAGGATGATCCTAAACAAACCTCGAAATCCACCATGGACAACTTCAAGAGACGCAAGCTGAAGGTTTTGAATGCTCATCACAGTCCCCTGATTTAAACATCATTGAAAATTTGTGGGTAGATCTTAAAAGAAATGTGCATGCAAGACGACCAAAGAATATTACAGAACTAGAACTTTTTGCGAGGAAGAATGGGAGAAAATCCCAAGTACAAGAACTGAAAGACTTTTAGCTCTAAAAAGTGTTTGCGAGCTGTGATATCTACCAGAAGAGGTGTTACTAAGCACTGATTATGTAGGGTGCCAAAACTTTTGCACAGTGCCATAAAAAATGTTCATTTTTTAATTTTTGTTCAATTTGCATCAAATGCATCAATGTTTGCAGGCCATATTTTTTCCCATGTCCTAGAGAGAGTGTTAACATCTTTTCAATTACAAGATCAGCAAAATGTCTTTTTTATCAAGGGGTGCCCAAACTTTTGCATAAGACTGGTAAAGACAATGTATTGATCACATTTCATACATAATTACGGAACATTATCTGTTGCCATTGTCATTCCTGAGAGCATTAATGCTATCGGAGTATCCGAGGGTGAGGAATGAGTGTGGCAGGAGCTGCAGTACTCTAAGCCGATTGGAATGTACAGTTAGAGTTGCTCAACAGTGACTGTTGTGGAGTGACGTAGGGCAGCGTCAGTGTGTGCGCAGTTCACCACATGGAACACAAAGGAACATAGTGTGGGAGGGAAGATGAGCTCCTTGACGGTTGCATCATGAACCCAGATCTTCCCAACCCAAACTGCTGTTGTGTCCTGGAGCGGCAACTAGAAACATGGATTGAGGAAAGATTTATTGATGTCTCATCTTAAGTGCTTGCCCTAGAGAATCCCTGAATCCGGGGAAACAGAATTTGCTGATCTTAAGACAAACCTTTAAACCCATTAAGTGCAGGATGATTCTCCAGTTCTGAATCTTAAATAAATGTAGATAATGATGTTTATAATGAAGTAAAGTGAAGAAAAGTGCATTAGCATTGGCTAATTGAGAGTGAGAGAATAAAGTGTGTGCTGACATACAGGCTTTGTCGGAGAAAAAAACATTCTTCATTAGAAATTAGACCCATTTTCAGCCTTTTTCAGACTCTTCATAAGAAAACCGCTATTCAGGATGGTGCCTCGTGCAATATGCTGTTCAGTAGTTGCTTACAAGGTCAGAATTAATCCCAGCAGTGGTGTTAGGAAGCAGATGTCCAGATAAGGTTTTAATGCCTCAAATAAACTGATTTTTGCACATAAACTGCCTGAAGCTTTAGATGTTGTTTGAGTTTGAGATTGCATTTTAATGCCTACCAAGTCAGAGTTATACTAGCAAGGCAAAACAATACTCCAATAAAAATGACATAAAATACAACAATGTGTATGTTTGTGTTGTACACTTTTTGCTATCACTTCCACTGTTATGAACATCTGAGCCAGTATGTTTCTGTAGGAACGTTTAACATCAAGGTCTGAGTG
The DNA here is from genome assembly GCA_037576955.1 of Lepidarchus adonis. Lineage (NCBI taxonomy): Eukaryota > Metazoa > Chordata > Actinopteri > Characiformes > Lepidarchidae > Lepidarchus > Lepidarchus adonis. The sequence continues at coordinate 9,824,909 of JBBIGC010000152.1, read as the reverse complement.
ATGTCCATGCTTCAATTTTACTTTATCTTCTCATTCTTTTGGTCCATTAATCATTAAATGTTCACACATTATAAACAGCAGTTTGACCCTACATCAAATAGAGTTATGTGCTAGAAGCATGTTTTTCAACTTTTTAATTCTTTTTTGTCCATGTTGGGAATTTTTTTCTCTTCGTTTTACTGTCCAAGGCAACAAACACACAAATAGAGGAGAAGGGCACTTTCTTTGGTCAAAAACCCACTTCTCTAACCATTAGGACATGGCTGCAAACCAATGTTGAAGGTTGTAATCTTCATTTAAAGCCATGTGACGGTAAATCACAGCTACGTCAATTATCAACTGTCAAATGCCAATTCATACATTTCCATTTGGATTGATAAAATATATATGGCATCTATCTATCTATCTATCTATCTATCTATCTATCTATCTATCTATCTATCTATCTATCTATCTATCTATCTATC
>JBBIGC010000152.1:9736896-9766591 GCA_037576955.1 Lepidarchus adonis | reverse complement strand
TCTGCATTGCTCAGGAGTGATTCTGGCCCATTCTTCCACACAAACGCTCTTTAAATCTTGAAGGTTCCTTGGGCCTCGTTTATGAACTTTGATCTTCAGTTTTCTTCATATATTTTCTATTGACTGATTGACTGGGCTATTCAAGCAACTTGATTTTCTTTCCTCGAAAACAATTCATTGTTTCTTTGGCCTTATGCTTGGGATCATTGTCTTGCTTTTCATTTTCAGCTTTCTCATAGATGCCAGCAGATTTTTATCCAGAATGTCCTGGTATATTTCTCCATTCATCCTGCCTTCAATAATATGAAGTCTGCCAGTACCCCTTGCTGAAAAGCAGCTCCAAATCATGATGCTTCCACCCCCAAACTTAACTGTTGGTATGGTGCTCTTGGGGTGGTGGGCAGTGCCATTTCTTCTCCAGACATGGTGTGTGACAAAAAGTTTAATTTTGCTTTCATCTCACCATACTATAGTCTACCAGTAATACACAAGCTTCTCAGAATGCTGTTTTGCAAACTTTAATTGAGCCTCAGCATGCTTTTTGTTCAGCACTGGAGTCTTGCGTAGTGAGCATACATGGATACCATGGCGGTTCAGTGCATTGCTTATGGTTTTCTTTGAAGCAACAGTACCTGCTGATGGTAGGTCCTGAGGTTCTGCCTGAGTGGTTCTTGGCTCTTGGAGAACTCTCCTGATTATTCTTTGGACTCCTCGGAAAGGAATCTTACATGGAGCGCCTGACTGTGGCCCCCACAGTGCTCACAGGAACATTCAGCATTCTGGAAATGCGCCTATAACCATTCCCATCAGAATGCTTTTCAACAATAAGATTACAAAGATCTTGGGAGAGTTCTTTGCTTTTACCCATCATGAAGTCTTTCCTGTGTGCCTCCTGGGTAATGAGAAGCCTTTATAGGCCATTAATTAGGAATAAAGCAGCAGATATCAATTAGTACTGATAGGGGCAGGGTTTCTCTCTCAATACTGACAGATTTCAGGCGATCTCCTTGCTTTCTATGCCATTTTGCATCTTGTTATCTTTGTGTGTTTAATACTTTTTCCCTGGGTCTTTTCACTTTATTAGACATAACTAAATATATTATTTAAATGGTTTTATTTAAATGTCTTTGCATGAATTAAATACTTGAGTTAATATTGACATGTGGTGCACATTTTGTGTCAATAGCACCTTTAGAAATACCCTTAATGATAAAAATACTGAAAAAAAATGCTGTCAAATACTTATTCACCCCGCTGTATGTTTGAATTAGTTGTGTTGTGCCAGTTTCACCTGGTGCACATGCTGGGAAGGTTGATATAGGCTGAAATGACAACCCCCACCCGGTCTTTGCTACCCTATCAGAGAAGGAGAGAAATAGTATGAGACTACACTCGTTTTGTAATACGAATAAACACTTTGTTGAGAAGTAAGACCAAATATAGACTGTGCACTCGTCTATGTGATTACATTCACCTTTATGTGTAAAGCCAAAAATGACATTAGCAACAGGAAAGTAATGGAACACATGTACAGATGGTCCCAGAGTTATGTTGATCTTCTGGTGATATGCAATATTACATAATTACAATATTTTATGTGATTGACAGACTTCCGTAGTCTTTGCCATGTCTTGATTTTAAGTTACACTGTAAAGGTCTGTCATTTTATGTTTTATTTAGTGGAAAATATTTACTGAGTAAATCAACATAATATATATAAAGAAAGTAAAAGGCTTTTAACATGAAAGTTTTTTTAATGTTCAGCTTTGTCAAATTGTGAAAAAATGTAATGTAATGTAAAAATGTAATGTTGGTTTCAAAGAGGGGTTTGAAAATTCATTCTCAATGAAGATACTCAATTAAATCAAATATAGTCCTTTTTTTAAAAGCAAGGTGCCCCCTAAGTTGGACAGTCAGAGAACAACCCAGAAAAGAAGACTTCCTTAGAGGAACAGTGACCAGAAGTTGGCTACTAATAACTGATAACTGTGGTAAATAAGTCTCGGATTGGAGGGTTAAGGAAGAGAGAACTCAAAGATGATGAGGGAGAGGTGGAGGAAGAAGAAAGTGCTAGAGATGTAGCGAGATTACCCTGCAGTGTAGCAACAGCACATGGTCATTGTTTGTATTGAGCCAGTTCTCGATGCTTTTACACATGGAACACAGGAGATGAAGAGATGGAGCATGTTGCTCAGGCCAACCTACGTCCAGCACCTAAAAGATGGCACATAAATCTCAAACATAGGCTTAAACCAGGTGTATTACCTTGGGGTAATAATACAACCTGGAAAAAGTATGAATTTCATTAAATGTCATAGTAGATTTACCCTGGAGTTCATCCTTCTAAGCTCTTCTCTGGGTTCTGTGAGGTTAACAACCTGCAAAAAACAAATGTTTCATAAACTATGGAGCTTAACATACTGACCAAAAAACTTTCATTAGCCTGACAATTTAAGCACAGGAACTATAAAACTATTAGTTTAACACATTTTTTCTCCTGTTCAGCTTTATTCTTTAGTATAGCAATATATCCCTCAGACTCAGTTGTTGAAATTCTGATTTTATGTCATTTTCAATTTAAATTCTTATCATTGAACAATGATATCACACCACAATAACAAGCCTGTATATATACTATATTGTGCCTTAGTCTTAGACAATTGTGCAAATGTATCCCATTTATCTCAGCAGGGTGTCTTTCTGTCAGCACAAACACAAGTTATTATTAGAATAAATGCAAAAAAGAAGCTGTAATAAAAAAATAAATAAAACTAAATTACTTGTGTGTGTAAAAAGAATTTTATATGTTTTAGGAGCTGTCAGAACGGTGCTGATTTTATTTGTATTGACTGTATTTATATTTATATATTCAAATCTACCAACCAATTCTGTCATCCAATGACAGTGATCAATAGGTTAATTAATACAACCAAGCAACTAAGTCTTTCCACAGTGATGTAATAAAATCTTAAGTCACTCTAGACATTGCTGCTGTTGGCATGTCATGATGATTACATTTTTCATTTTGGAGTGTTCCTTTGATGTACATTCTATTGTTTTTAATTATTGTTCTACTGATTTTGCTGCATAGAGCTGCTGAATGCAATGTATAGGCCTGATACTTCTGCCTGGATCACAGGTTCAAGTCTAGGGCCAGGCACAATTGGGCTACCTTGGAGCAAGGTTCCACCCCACTACATTTCTTTAGAGGTCACATTTTGGTGTGTTGCACTGTGACGACGTTTTTAATGACATGTAGACACTTTCATACTAGTCTACAGCCAAAGTGACATCTACACTGACTGAAATAATATAGAAATATCATAAAACATTCTTAAAACCCAAGACAAAAAGACTGTGGCAGCCTGGGGCACTAATGCCCAAAAAATATGTTCCATGCTCCATAGCATGAACAAAGAAAGATTTTTGTTCAGTACTTAAGGGCAGACAACATGTTAGTTAAATGTGCACAATGACCAACACAACTGAACCACTCTCAGCTTTCATGGTGAATGAACAAATACTTGGTTTTTCCTAAGGGCTAAAAAAGATCAGAGTATGCTATTTACTGGTAAGTGTAGATTATAAAATGATCAACAGATTAAACTGTCATGCTTTGGAACTTGCATGTACATAGCAGAGATTGCATTCAGAATAAACTGAAAAGATTATGACACAGCCTGTTGGTATGAATATGCTTCTTCTCCTCACCAAGTACTTATCTGAGTGTTTGGATTGCAGCATCTGCATGATATTGTGTAGGTTGTGCAGGTAAGTCTGCTCTGGGCATGCCTGGAGGAAGGAGATGGCAATGATCCTCTCAGTGATGTAATCCAGGTCAAATTCTGATTCATCCGCCATCATTGTTCTGCTCTGTCACATATGTGGATCTTTATAGTGAAAATATCAAGGAAAGTAGAATGGTGAGCTGGTGAGAGAACCTCTTAAATATACACAGTATTATATAACGTAATAGCAGCTATTGGCCATTTGAAGGTCCTAAGCAATATTTTTCATGAAAAATTGGTTTGTATAATTTAAAATCAGACAGTTCAGACTAAAGTGCACGTTTCAAAACTTTATTTAAAGTAATTTGAATGCAAGTTAGTTTTACCACATAGAAGTTACAACACTTTTGTACCCCACTTATTTCAAAGCACCATAATGTTCGAGATAATTGACTTCACAGATGTTTGTGATGACTCAGGTGTGTTTCACGGCTTCATTAGTACAAGGATAAGATACCTAGGCTTGCTTCTAAAATTTCCAGTCTGTAGTTGCCATTGTTCAACATGAGGAGAAATCTGTGCAAATGAAATCCAAGGTAGGTATTAAGAGGCTGAAAAACAAGAATGAAACCATTGGTCACACCTTAGAATTACCAAACTGAACTGCCTGGAATATCAAGAAGAAAGAATGTACAGAGGGACTAGAAGACCAAGGACGACCTCCACTGCCAAATGACAGAAAAATCCTCAGTATGGTTAAAAAAAAAATCCTCAAATCCTCCTGTTCACCAGATCAGAAACAGTCTTCACGAGCCAGACGTGTCTTTTCAGAGACTGCAATCCACCGAAGTCTTCATGACCAGAAAAACAGAGGCTTTACTGCATAGGCACTAGTTGGCCAGATTAAGTTCATGAAAAAGTACTTAAGAGCATGCAGAAGTCTGGAAAAGGGTGTTATGGACAGTTGGGACCTAGATTAATCTGTATCAGAGTGACAGCAAGAGGAAAGTGGAGAGACAAGAAGGAACTGCCCAAGATCCAAGGCATACCAGCTGATCTGTTAAACATGGCGGTGGGAGTGTTATGACTTGGGCATGTATGGCTGCCACCGGTTCTATCATCTTCATTGATTATTTAACTGCTGATTGCAGTTGCATAATGAATTCTAAAGTCTATAGAAACATGTTTTATGCTCGAGGTCCAGTAAATGCCTCCAAACTCATTGGATGGTGCTTCATCCTGCAACAGCATAACCATTCTGGGGGGAATTGTTAAGGCAACATGGGAGTTTCTCAAAGCTAAAATTTCTTCAATGGCAAAGATAGTCACCGGATTTAAATATAATTAAGCGTGTCTTTAATATGCTGAAGGCTACTCTTAAAGGGACAAGTTCCAAGAACATGCAGGAATTGAAGGTGGCTGCAATAGAGGCTTGCTAGAGCATCACCAGCGAAGAAACACAGCACCTAGAGATGTTTGTGAATCAGACTTCAAGCAGTCATTGCACACAAGGGATATGGGGAAAAAAAAGTACTAAACATGACTGCTTTAATACACCTACAATTACTTTGTCCCAAACATTATGGTGCCCTGAAACGAGTGGTAAAAATGGCATATTTCTAAACCTTTCAGAGATTTTTAGGATTATACATCTCCCAGGACTGACATCATGTATCAGGATGATATATATTTTAAGCCCACATATTTGCCAATGGTTTTGGATAGTACAAGGTAAAGTTATTGAAACCCTTGGTCAAGATTGAGTACCCCTTTCATTTACCATGATGGTAATCACACATGATGGTTGATTACATACACCCACAACATAGCCCAGCTAAAGTGAATTTAAAACGGACTGAATTAACAAACTAAACTAAAGACCATGTTGTATCTTTTATAATACATTTACCTTTTTTGCATCATGTGGGACAAATATCTCTATACTTACACTTTCTCATAATATCAGCTTGAGCTTTCAGTAACATGAAAGAAACAACCTTTCTCTGATGTCTAGTTATTCAAGGAATAGCACATATGCACACAGTCTCTAATCTATCACTCAGATTATCTGTACATCTCTACTAATCATACAACCATTTTATTTGGCATTGGAGCATACAAACTGTAGGAGTACAAAAAATAGCAATGACCAACAAGTGAGACCATCCTACATACAGTATAACTTTCCTCTTGTTCTCAACACCTGTTTTTTCCCCCATCACAAGAGCAAGAGCCTATTAATGAAACATGGTTTCAACTTTAGTAAATTATTCCTGCATACATTCTTAATTGCTCAACAAAAAGTTTGTATAATGTGTAGTTAAACCATATAGGTTATCATCTTATACACTCAAGTTCCAGTTAATGTGTCCAAACTCATTGGATGGTGCTTCATTCTGCAGCAAGGTAACAATTTCTAAAAAAACTATTAAGGCAACATCAATAAAACGGTTTAATAATATATAGCAAAACCATAACCACATTTACTGAAAATTTGAAGAATCGTTTTTAAAGTTCCTCAAAAGCCACTTCATTGCATAAATGGTCCTTTGCCTGGTTAAGCAGTTCTTTTTTTCTATGATGGAAGTCCTGTTATGGTTCTTTACACAACACCACTATTGTTAAAGAACTAAAGAAGCCTTTTAGTTTCAACACAACAGTAAATGACACAATCAGAACTTACCTCTACTATGAACTGGTTCAGAGTTTGTAGTTTTATTGGAACATCTACGCTGTGTATGAGCACCAATAAAGAAGTGAAACGGAACAGCAAGAAAGTGGAAAAAGAGAAAAACGAGAAGAGGAACACGCTACGTAATCTGCATGCTACAGCGCATATGCACTTTGACCGAAGTGGTGTATGCGTGCGTGTTCTTCTGTTGTCAGTACTTGCTCTTTGGTGAACATGACTAAAGAAATGCAACCTAGAATAAGGACCACACCCCCGCCCGGTCATGCACAAGTGTCTGAGTCACACAGTAATGTGAATGCAATACGTACAGCTCTGTTGCTAAACACTTTTTCAATAGCAGAACCAATGTAGACATGTGACCCAAGTCCTGATCTGCTATTTTTCCCTGTGTTCTAGCGAAAAGCAACTTTATACACCACGTACATATGAAGAAGCAAAAGATCATTTACCACTAGAGCTCCTGAGATATTGCTAACCTTACAAACTGGCTCCACTACAGGTAGGTTTCAAAAGCCTTCACTTTTAACGCACCCTGTGAAAAAGTACAGTGTTAAATGGCACATAAAGAGGATTAATTTTAGACACAAAGTGTATCTGTGCCATAAAGTTAAATATTATCTCTGCTTACATGTGTGCGCATTCATATCTCCACCAGATAAGTTCCATCAACCACAAACTGAACATTCAGTTAGGAGACATGTAGTGTACTACAGAAATGTTCCAGTCTATACAGACTGCACTGGTGTCAGTGGCTTCTATTACTATTAAAATGTGTCCAAAACAGTGAATACAGCCGTATATAAAAGCAAGATCATCATTATGTTTAAGTTGATTTAATATTAGGTTTGTAAAATGCATAATAGTTCAGAGCGTACAGTAGAAGAACAAATATGAAACATGCCAGGGTCCTTATTAAAAAATAAACAGCAGTTCAAAAAAGAATGTGTGTATGCTGCCATCTATTGGTTTACAGTTAACAAGTCACAACCAAAATGAAAGTAAATTTGCAACAAACAGTAAATTATCATTGTTAAAAGGTATTGAAGTTCTTATTAATAAACTTTTACAAAACTCTAGCCATTTCTGATTTCATTCAATATATTACAAGCATAAAGCATACATTTACAATGAGCATCGACTTTATTTAAAAAATTACAAATAAAAAAAAATCCTAGGTCTATTTTTATTACATCAAGCACATCTACCATATTGTATTTCACAGGTTTGCAGTTAGAGTGTGTGGACCATCTATTGCTGCACTATTGATACCCACTAGTGCCCATTAAGAGCATCACAGAATCAGTGGTGCAGATATTTTTCGATTAGTGTAACAGTAGTGTTTTTGATGGTATGAATTAGTCCTGTTCAATCGTGCTGCTGGGACTTTAACACTTAAGGTGTAAAAAAAAAAAAAAGGTGGTCAGAAAGGCAGCACTAATGAAGAGCTGGAGGAACACATTGTGCAGAACTATGAACTAGAATCTCTTACTGTGTTACTTGCAAGGCAGGAGCGTCTATAAACACAATGTTTAAAAAATGGAAGGTATAAAGATAAATCTTGATTCACATTTGAACGTTTTAGAGATACAGTCAGAAATGGCTAAGATTGGATCACAATTAGTAATAATATAGTTTATCACGTGTGTATTTAATGATAAATACCTAAGACTATAAATAAAATGTATACTCTATTTAAACGCTGCTGCTACATCAGTATTAAGATTATATCTCATATTATAAACTCATTGCGCTTAGTCATCTGCATTCACTTTCAATATAATTTAATCAGGTTATTTCACAAGGACAGTTTATTCATTCAAAAATTAAAATTTAGGGAAATTAAAACTTACTTTTAGTGTAACTTAAGAAACTATAAGTAACACGCTAGTGTGTTTCACATGTCCACGGTGGGTTTTAGTAATTAACTGCATTTTGAGTTTTTAAAAAAAAAAACTAAAACAGCTCCTTTCTCTACACTCTTTCACTGAAGTATTATTTTCATGTTTGTGGTATGTGTAGTATATTACATGTCATATATGCGAATGCACTCATCAAAAAAAATGTCCTTTTATGAGAAAACAGCTGGTGAATTAAAGTGACTTGCAGCGGTAGAGAAATCAGAATTGGCCATAATTCACCATCAGTGCATCCCTACAGTGCTAATAATCACTGGTAATATATTTTAAAAAGCAGTAAACAGCATTTGGTCAGAAGTTCAGGCAGTGAAAAATGTGAACCTGGAGTATTAAGAAAACATTTTTAAAACTGTATACATTAAGTCCTGTTTGCTTTTTGCCCTTAGTGAAACTTAGATATAGATGTCTGATTGGAGAGGTGTACTCTGGGGCCGTTGGGATCGCTCACGTCTTTCCGCTTCATAGCGAGCGCGCTCCTGGTTGATGCGCTTTACATTTTGGAGTGTTCTAAATGTAAGAACGGTCCCCACAGCATACAAAATGACCGTTATGATTGCAAATAATGCCACAGCTGCATCAGCTCCATTCACGTCACAGTTCATCCACGTGTATCCATTGCGGGCATAAAGTCTCTCGCGTTTCAAGCACACATCTGTGGAGTTCACGCTGATCACAAAGTGTAGATACAACCCCACAGCAATCACATACAGCACAGCTCCTATCAGCTGGAAGGCAAACTGACCAATCAGGAGCTTCCGGGGCAGCGCATGGGCAGGCTTGTTGCCCGACACAACAAATAAAAGTGAAAGAACGCCAAAAGTCAGGCTAAAGGCCACTCCTCCATACACACCAGGTGCCCTCATTTGTCCAAACTGCATGTCGAGGTCACGCACCTGCTGAAGCTCCACCCCTTCAAATGGGATGATCGTGTTGACAAAGCTTCCACTTCCAAAATTCATTGCCGACATGCCCGATAATGTCACTTGAGCAGCAACAATGCAGAACAGCACCAACACGTTGGTCAGAGTGGCACATATAAGCACAATACCTGAAACACACACAGATATAATAATATTTAAAATTATATACACATACAAGTTACATATTCAAGCTATATATACAATCTGTCTCACGAATATGCTCTTTTAAATTATATACACATACAAGTTACATATTCAAGCTATATATACAATCTGTCTCACGAATATGCTCTTTTATGTGCGTATAAGATTAATAAAGGAAAAAAGCCAGAAAATTACCACTGATCTTGGTATACACATATGTATGGAAAAAGATGGGCTACAGTATTTAACTGTACTTCCAACCACCATGTATCTAAGCACATGTCTCATCAATAAAAATCATTGCCAAGATGACATACTTGATGTCTGAACGTTCAAATAGTTTTTTTATATACATTTTAAAGAGAATTACTTACTAATTCACACTTGGTTACTTATACTAGGGATACAGAGTTGTTGATGGCCCAGATTGGAATAAAATGTACAAATACCCAAAATGAAAAGAAATTGTATTATTGCGCAGGTGAATTTTAAGTCAATAAATAACAGGACAATTACAAATACATCTGCTCCTTCTGATAAATAAAAATAGATCATACATAAACGTATCAGAACTGTATAAAAGTAGAGCAGAATTACAACAAGGCAAGTAAAAACACAGCAGTGCGAATCAAACACTGTTTATACAGTGATAGTTGGTGAAAAAAGAGAAAGCCTTTTCAAAGGGCACCTGTGTTATTATATACGTCACTCTGCTACAACCTGAGAGCGGCGAACCTGTCAAACCAGCTCAAAAGAAGCAAAAAGGAAACATGCAGTATCATAGGGCGTGGTATGGGCACAAAGAGAAAACAAATGTTCTCACAAAATTAGATACAGTTACAGCTTTCCACTAAATACAAAAAAATACAAGAATACAAATACAAAATGATGTCAATAAACTGTAGTGAACAAGGATGACAAGGAAATTAGACATGATCGATTCCCTTTATCTTTTTGACTCTCATTTTCTTGCAAAACGTCCACTCACCCCTTCTGGAGCACATGTGCGTACACTTGGACTCTTTTTCTGAAGTTCCTCTCCTCGCATGTTTGGAACGATCTGTGGAGGATCTGGGGAAGAATTGAGGTGTAGTGGAAGAGGTTATTTACATGGCATTATAAAAGGTACTACTGCTCTTGTGTAACACATGAGGTTTCATTTCTGTTCTATGCTAGGGCTCGGCCATATTGTATCATCCATGATCAAAAAATCATATCACATCACATGTTCACATTCTCTCCATCTCAGATTTACACTACTATTCAATAATGATCTGCTCTTCAACATAAGACAAGTATTTTTACATTAACGTTTGTTTTTCCAGGTATATACACTGTTAGTACTGGTATTTGCAGGCTGTTTTTTTACTTTGTGGCTAATAGGAAGCTAAAAAAAAATTACATTTTTATATTGTCATATCATATCATATATCATCATGAGATGCTGTTTTAAGCCCATCATCATCCTTATTCTACAAATCACCAGAATCACCACCATTTCTTCACAGTAATTGCCCATAAGTTAACGGACACATTAACTTGGATATTGCATTCTGCAATTCTGGCTTCTCATACAAGCCATAAACAAGCACACACATATACATGTACACCTGCCTGTGGCTGTTGTAGCTGGAGGAAGGTCTGGAGGAAGGTCTGGAGCTGTTGGAGTTGTGGTCTCGTCCTGGTCGTGTAGCGGGTCTTTCTCCGCGTCCTCCTCCATTTCTCTCACTTCGCCCCCGCTGCTGTCTGGGCGGATCACTCATGGCGAAATTACTGCGGTAAACAAGCCTCCATGTTACATTACACCTTCATTAAACTACACTAAATGCAACCTTTGAGCCCATAAAAGCCAAAACCAAAGTGACTTTTAAGTAAATCAAACGTTACTCCTGTTACTGACCCTCTGGAAAAGCTTACAGACGTCAGAAGAAAACTGAAACCCAAATATCAAAACACACGACGACACAAACAGCTCCTGTCGTGGTTATGTTGGTGTCGTTTCGCTTCACGAGACGTGCTTTTTTTAATGCCTCAAGGTTTCAGCGCGCGCTGCTTACGAAAACCACGCTGAGAAAAACAGCAAATGTCCACAAGCTCCACGGATTAAAAGTTACTCAAATGTGTGACCTAAAGTAAAATTAATCACTTACTGATCTGTAGTGGATGTTTCTCATTTGTTTCTCTCAAGCTCCAGCTATCAAGTGGTCAGGAATCTTTACCCCAAACTTCCGCGAGTGCTCGCGAGCTCTCGGTCACATGACACACCTGAGGAAAGGGGCGGGCTCAGGTAAAACAGCTAAAATGGCCGCGGTGGGTTCTACCAGTGGAGCCCCTTATCTGTTGTGCTGGACAGTCCCGTCTCCACAAAAGAGAAGCGTTACGTCAGTGATGGAGGAAAGAGGGGCCTCAGCAATGACTAAGGCTGGGAAAGAAAATGGGGACATTTAAATACAGACTGTGCAATGCTGAATCACAATGCTGGCGTGAGACACAAAGACAAAAGCACCGCATATCCCCTTTAAATACCAGCATTTCATATAGGTCAAATGTGGAATGTGTCAAAATAAAATCGTGGGCCAGATTCCCAGACAGAAAATGAGCCTAGTACTGAACTTAACACCATTTTGAATGGAGTTGCTTAATTTAAAGCAAAATGTTGTCCATGATTAATAAACATCACTGTCCAGTGAAGCCTTCATTCAACACACTGGACCAGTTAACTAGACTGAGAAGGAAACTGGTCTGTAATGTTACAAATTTAGGCCTAATTCATTGTTCTGAGAAATTAAGCATAGCCTACATGTGTCAAAGAAAACAGTAAAAGGATAACTCCACATTTGGTTGTCACACGGCCTACAATGAATCCTATAAATGCGGATACTCCTTATATACATATTTTACAGTGAAGTTTTACAGTGGAGCTACAAGGCTAACATAGGTCATGCTAACATGTAGGCTAAAGTGAGCTTTGGTGAAATATATATTATATACACACCTTTTTATGAATAAAATTATACTGTATTATGATATTACATTGTTCAAGGGTCTTTTTTCTATTACAAATTTCAATAAGTCTAATGAATAACTGTCCATTGCTCTGGGATGGGTTAAAGGTTTAATTTTGTTGTTAGTGTTCAATATGACACTTAAAAAAGGCAGAATATATGCAAACAGAATTGTATTTTAGCAGCCATCTTGAAGCCTTGATTTTGCATACAATTTTGTCAAAGATTTAAAAAATCAAAGTGTTTTATTGTCGTATGTACAGTAAGAAACCATGTTTCCCTGCACAATGAAATGCTTTCTTTGCAGCCCAAAGAATGCCAGTGAGAGTATTAAGAATATTTCTTTAGAAAAAGGACAAGGACACAAAAGAGGCTATTTACAAGACAAGACAGTGCAACTGTTATACTGCATCAAATCTAAAAGCTCTTCACTTCAAACAACAAAGACACATTTACTGAGGAAAATGGTATATTCCTACATTTGATTTTTACCTGCAACTGCCACTTTAACTGACTAATTACCAAAATTCGTACCCAGCCCTGCAAACTCTGACCTAAAGCCATGTGACTAAATAATGGGGAGACTGTCAAAGCATGTGTTAGCAAGTAAGCTGCTCTCACAGAGTTGTTTTTCCCAGACTGTTGAAAACAGGGCTTCTGGCAGCAGGTGAGAGGGTTATGAAAGATGAATGTGAGAAAATTCTCTCAGAAACCTGTTTAATGAAAAATCCATAGTATAGTCTAAAGTAGGGGTCACCAACCTTTTTGAAACTGAGAGCTACTTTACATGTACTGAGACATACAAAGGGCTACCAGTTTCATACATGCTACTTAAATAAAAAATGTGCTTAGTTTACCTTTAGTTATATACAGTTCCAATCAAAGGGCCACTTGATAAATGGCAAAAATCATAAGTTGCATGGTTTGAACAAGGTTCCAAGTAGAGAGTGAGACAAACATTTTTGAGCATATGAAAGTCTTGGGACCACATGCCTTTAAAATGTCAAATCTGTGCAAAAATCTGGCTTTATTTCCATTTTCTGTCAGGTTCACACCATTGAACATGGTCTGGTTGTTGAACTGCATAAGCAGGTCTCTCACAGCGTCATCTCTGCTGAGGTGGGACGCAGTAACACAGTCATTTGGAATTTCTTAAATGATCCTGAGGGTCATGGAACAAAAAAGTCAATTGGAAGACCAAAAAAAATGTCTCCAGCACTGAGCTGGAGGATCCATTCTGTGGTCCTTCAAGACACTGGACGATCCTCGAACCAAATTGAGGCTGTTACTGGTGCCGACTGCAGCCCCATAAACATCAGACAGCATCTGAGACTGAAGGGCTTTAAAAAAACTTCTTTAATGGCCTCGTCTCCTTTAACACCACAGAACTGGCCGTTTGAACTTTACTAGAGAGCAGCAAATATGGGGCATTGAAAGGTGGAAGAAAGTTTTATTCTCTGATGAGAAAAAGATGTGCCATAATGGTCTGGGTGCTTTTTTCCTTCAGTGAAACAACTGAGCTTCAGATGGTGCAGGGGCGTTAAACGGCTGTTACTGGGTTTTTCTTCTTGTAGCATCTTGAAGCTCTACTTGGAACCTTATTAAGATCCAACCAAGCAACATGACTTTGTCATTTGTGAAGTGGTTTTAAACTTTTGATCGTAGTGAAGTGTTTCCACATTGTGCCACTTTGCCGTCGCCACAGTTGCTCCACGTATGAGAAACTCACATGTTTCTTGCACAGTAGTAAAAAAAGAACTCTTCCTCCCATTCACTGTGAAAATTATACATTTTCTTTCTTTTTTCTGCCATGTTTTTGGTATGAGAAACTGCAGTCATCTCCTCATCTTCACTGTGCCAGTGAGCTAACTCTCCATGAACGTTTTGTCATGTACACAATACTAACCGTCCATTGAACTATGAGATTTCCTAAAATTATTCAAACTTCATGTATAATAAACATTCTTTAAATGGATAAATTTAGAGTTTAGGGCACCATGTGGTCTATGGCGGCACCTTGTTGGTGACACCTGGTCTAAAGCTACAGTATAGTCAAGTCAATGTTTTGTTATTTTAATACTACTACTACTACTAATAATAATAATAATAATAATAAGCTTGAGTAAAAAAAAATCAAATATAAGTACACTGATTGCAGGGGAAATCTCTAATCAGTATTTATTAGCATATGAACAAAATCTTATATGAAAAAAAAAAAATTGCAATTGTAAGTAGCTGTATTGCCCACCCTATATGCACCTGTGTACAATACACTTTGGAAAATGCCATATATTTGGCTTTTCTGTTATACTTTGTGGGATTTTTGAATGAGATTTTTAAATTGAGCTTTTTGTCTTTTGAGGTTTCAGATTTATTTTAGAGGTTAAAACATGTTCATACATGCTGTAGTTAGCTATACATAAACATACATATGTACATATACATAAACCCTTTTCATGGAGAACTGCTGACGATTCGTCCTAAACTAGGACTGAGCACTTTTAACTGGCTAAGTGTGTTGTGTTGAGTCTCTTCAAAGGTGTAGTGTGAAGATGGATAGTGGCTTTGAGGACCTTGAGCTACGAGAAGCTCAGAGAGAATACCTGGACTTTTTAGATGATGACGTGAGTACCATGCTTTGCTTATCTTTTACATTTTAAAACCTCGCCCTTCTTTGGACCAAAGAGCAGCAAGAGAGCCTCCTACTTATGTCTAGCATTTTCCTCAGTGAGAGTAATAATCATTGAAGGTTTCTATACATTTTAATCATGAAACAGTCACATGATTTGATCAGTAGTAGCCTAGTGGTGAAGAACTTGCCCTTGTGATTTGAGGGTTGCAGGTTAAAGTCCTGACCCAGGTACCACTGAGGTGCCCTTGAGCAAGTTCCTGTCCTGCTATGCTGCTCCCCTGGCACTGTTAAGAGCTGCCCACTGCTCCATGTGTAGATGGGTTAAATACAGAGGTCATATTTTGTTCTGTAATGGGGTACGTTTACAATGACACTTTCACTTTACTGCTTGAACATCATTTGTGTGTTTGACAGCAAGACCAGGGTGTGTATCATGAGAAGGTCAGAAACATGGTGTCTGAAGGCCAGTCTCGCCTCATCGTAAATATAAATGACCTGCGGCGGAGGAATGAAAAACGAGCCAAAGAGTTAGTAATCCTGTCTGAGCTGCTGGCAAAATGTAATGTACTGTGTGCTTCAAATGGAGAAGATCAGTGAAAATTTCATGATGTCAAACTCTTCCTAAAATCCATAATTATGTCAAAGGTACAACAGTAAATTTGGATAATGATGCAAGTTTTGTTTCCTCGCAGAGTGCTACAAAATGCCTTTAGTGAACTGGTTGCGTTTCAGAAAGCTCTGAAGGACCTGGTGGCCTCCATTGATGCAACCTATGCCAAACAGTTCGATGAGTTCCATGTTGGGTTCGAGGGAAGCTTTGGGAATAAGCATGTGTCTCCTCGTACCCTCAGTGCACGGTTCTTGGGCAATCTTGTGTGTGTTGAGGGTATTGTGACAAAGTGTAAGTAATGTTTTCTGGTATCGGCACAGAGTGGTACATACACACTACCCCAACCTGGCCATATAAGGTGTGTTTAAATGGGTGTCTTCTACAGGCGGGAGACCAAACTGTGCATGGCACTGCCCATTCAGGTCCAGAGTTGGGCAGCCCTGACGGGGACACACCAACTATCATTTCACGTGTTAAAATTAGGGATGTCCTAACCTTGAGACCATTTTTAAATCCCCATGATTGGCCCAAGCATGAACAAGCCTAAGCTTGATCCTTTGTTTTGTCATCAGTCATCATTCAAGTGCTATAAAGAGCTTGTGGCAGCACATGGTTAAAATGTTAAACTGGAAAATGAAATCAGTCCAGTGGCCAATGTGGTAGTAACAGGGCTCCATTTAATACTTCCAATCTGACAAAGTCCAGTCCGGTAAGTGTAGACCACACTTTTAAACGAGACGGCAAAAAGCCAAAACATTAGAGGATGAACAATACAGGATTTTTTAAACTACCCCCTCAACACTGTCCCACCAGAGTTCTACAGCAATGTTCATTATCAACTTTCGAGGTATTTTATCAGCTATGACTGCAATTCGTTTTAATACTGCCATTTGGATGTGCCCCGTGTCAATCCTTGGCCTCACTGTGCATTGGATTAAACCCTTTAATGTAGTGTGCTGTGCATGCAGTACATCAGTTATGCTTAGCTTGTACAACAACGCATTTAAAACCAGTAATCAAGAACATGCTGGGCTCTTGGGAAATCCAATTGTCAGGAATATACAATTAATTTTAATAACTTTAATGTGCTGTGAAACTGTTATCTAGGAAAATACAAATCAGATTGGGACTTGGTATCAGCAGATACTCAATGATTGACTCAGATCTGAGTAAAAAAAACATAATTGGGACATGCCAAGTCATTCTTACTCACATTCTACAATAATGCCATTTTCTCTAGTATGAAATTTTGCAAAACCGCCCCCATTCAAAGAGATGGAATCACCACTGTTATGCTAATGCTAATCTTTGGGTCACTGGTTTGGCTAGCAGTCGATATTGACCAATGGCACACAGTTTTTGAATGATTGGTGTTTGTATGCTGGGTGCTGTAAGGATAGAGTATTGATTAACAAAACCATGAACATGGTCCTGTTTCAGGTTCACTGGTCAGGCCCAAGATAATGCGCAGTGTTCACTACTGTCCAGCAACGAAGAAAACCCTGGAGAGAAAATACACAGATCTGACGTCCCTGGATGCTTTCCCTTCTAGTGCTATATATCCCACCAAGGTGTGCATCGCTCTGTGTGCTGTAAAACGGCTTAACTTAACCTTCAGTTTATCATGAGCTCTGTCTGTGCACAAACAGGATGAAGAGAATAATCCATTAGAAACTGAGTTTGGACTGTGCTGCTATAAGGATCATCAGACTTTGACCATCCAGGAGATGCCGGAGAAAGCTCCTGCTGGTCAGCTACCCAGATCAGTCGATATTATTGCCAATGATGACCTTGTAGATAAAGTGAAGCCTGGAGATCGTGTGCAGCTTGTTGGAGTGTATCGCTGTTTACCTGCCAAACAAGGGGGATTCACCTCAGGAACTTTCAGGTGAGAGACATTTTTGCCCATTTTAGTCCAATTGGAATATAATAAAATCCCAACTAAGAACTGTTTTTGCACAGAACTATCCTGCTGGCCAATAATGTAAAGCTAATGAGTAAAGAAATTGTTCCCACATTTTCTGCTGATGATGTTGCCAAGATCAAGAAATTCTGCAAAACTCATGCTAAGGTGAGCTCGAAAGATGAGATTTATTTACCACGGGTGGGAAATTTGCTTTGTACAGCAGCAGGGAAGGTAACGGAGTGAAGAAAGAAAATAATAAATTAATAAAAGTCACACAATAAGAAATATTAACAACCAGGTAAAGTAAAAAAATAGTGCACAAGATGATGTAAAGAGACGTGTGTTTGTATGTAGCTATGTTGCAGAAAAAGTGAAGGATAACACCAGAAATTGGAAAGAAGTCTCATTGTCTTTCCTGCAATGATCCTGATGATTGCTTTTCCTTCGTTGTGTCGTCAGGATGTCTTTGAGCACCTGAGCCGATCACTAGCTCCCAGCATCCATGGCCATGAGTACATAAAGAAGGCTATTCTCTGTCTGCTACTCGGAGGCAATGAAACCATCCTAGAAAATGGCACCCGCATTAGAGGAGACATCAACATCCTCCTTATAGGTAAGTTACATTTGAAGGAATCCAGCTCTAACCAGGCTTACAAAACAGACCATTAAACATCTGGAGAGCTTTCTTTTGAAGCGTTCATCTTGTGCTTTGCAGGTGACCCATCAGTGGCAAAATCTCAGTTGCTGAGGTATGTTCTGTTCACCGCACCAAGAGCCATCCCCACCACTGGACGTGGCTCATCTGGGGTGGGGCTTACTGCTGCAGTTACCACCGATCAGGAGACAGGTGTGTTTCCATCATTAGAGGTGACCTTTCCATCATTAGAAAGCCTCACAATATTGAACAGTTGCATAAAGAAACAGAGGTTCTTTGCTTTACCCTAATTAAATACCCTTGCTCAAACCAAGTCAAGCTGGATGAGGTCATTACTGGTTCCCAGCTCAGAATTTAGGGTTGGACATGATCTCCTCAGAGAGATCTCCATGAGAAGGGATGAGGAGCTCTTCAAAAGTGAAATACTTTTTACAAACTATGCTTTAACTGTCTCTCTCAGGTGAGCGAAGGTTGGAGGCAGGCGCCATGGTTCTTGCTGACAGAGGGGTGGTGTGTATCGATGAGTTTGACAAAATGTCAGACATGGATCGTACTGCCATCCATGAAGTGATGGAACAGGGGAGAGTTACCATTGCTAAAGCTGGGATTCAAGCCAGACTGAACGCTCGCTGCAGCGTGTTAGCTGCCGCTAACCCAGTCTATGGAAGGGTAAGGCCTGCAAACTACAACAAATTGTGCCTTCTTTTCTTTTATAAGAAATCAGTACTTTACAAAATGCCCCATTACTCAGAGGACGAAAAGTTGCTTGGCCTGTGGCACTAAAACCTTTTCCTTTACCCTAGTATGACCAGTATAAGACCCCTATGGAGAACATTGGTCTACAAGATTCCCTTCTCTCCCGATTTGATCTGCTGTTCATCGTTCTGGATCAGATGGATGCAGATAGTGACAGAGAGATTTCAGAGCATGTTTTACGAATGCACAGATACCGACCACCAGGAGAGCAAGAAGGAGCAGGTGGGAGACTGCCATTTAGTGGCGGGGTAGATTGAAGTATAATAAACAGCAGAGAAGGTAGTGAGAAATATTCCAAAGAGTTAGTCGAGTTATATACTGAAACATTTTCAATATAATTACAGTTTTCACTTTTACCCTTGCCCATCTGTCATAAGTAAATATCGCAAGCATGACTGTATGTGTGCCAATAGCAATGCCTCTCGGCAGTACCGTGGATATATTTGCCACTGAAGATCCAAACATTGCTGAGGCAGCAGAACAGGAACTGCAAATTTATGAGAAAAAAGATAATGTCCTCCATGGCCACAGGAGGAAAAAGTAAGTCTAAAGTACTTATCAGTTCTTCCAATATTGCAGAACCTACTAAGCATTTTAAAGCACTTTTACAAAGACTTTGTTGCAATTATTCATAAAACAACACGTTTGGCCTCCAGGGAAAAGATAGTTACCATGGAGTTCATTAGGAAATACATCCATGTGGCTAAGCTAGTGAAACCGGTTCTGACCCAGGAGGCTTCAGACTACATAGCTGAAGAGTATTCGAAACTCCGAAGCCACGACCAGGTGAACAGCGAATCGGCAAGGGTATGTTTGAAGGACCTCATTCATTCCATTTGTTAGATACATTTTCAATCACCACTTCTAAAACCATTGGTGTTGGCATGACTGAATTACAGACGATACCTGTGACTGCCCGTGCTCTGGAGACCATGATCAGGTTGGCCACAGCCCATGCTAAAGCCCGCATGAGTAAAACCATTGACTTTGGAGATGCTGAGGCTGCTATAGAGCTCATGCAGTTTGCCTATTTTAAAAAGGTAGTCAAATTTTCCTAATTCATATTTAAAAAGCATTCTAAAACTTGAAGCATGGAGCCATGAATGATACCTGTTTGCATCATTTTGCATAGATTCTGGAGAAGAACAAGAAGAGGAAGCTTCTTGAGGACAACATGGACTCTCAAATAAATGGCACTCAGAGCGAAGAGACACAAAGCCAGAGAAGTGGGCGGTAGGAGATTGGAGATTTTGCTAATTCATGTTGTATATGGCAGCGAATGGGGCCCTAGGTATGAGGTAACTGGCTGATTCGGTGACTGGCATTGCCCATAGGAAACGTTCTCGTCTATCTAAAGATGACATGGATACAACAATGGGAGAAGACTCTGATGACCCATATGACTTCACTGAGAATGAAGACAGTGAGTTATTTTGCATGTCTCACTAGTAATCACTAATCCCTATATACCCTTAACTTTTAATAGATCTCAAAATTGTGTGAATATGAATAACTTGCTAATCTATAAAATTTCCAAAGCCTTACTCTGGCCCTGGAGAGCTACTTTTATGGTGAGTTCAGATCCAACAACCTGTATGTGGTGTGTTTTTAGATTGGGGTTGGAGCTATATGGCTCTGCAAGGTAGTAGAGCCCAAGATCAGAATTGGGCACCTCTAAATTAGAGGTTCAATATCAAAGTTTGCTCCTAGAACTGCATGTCTACACCAGGAAGCCTCATTTAATAAGTGCCTTTCTTCCTCTGGTCAGCTCAAGCTAGTCAGAAGACCAGACCAGCATCTCAGAGAAGCAGTCAGAGAAAAAAGACTGACATAAGCCAGGACAGGTATGGTCTAACTTACTGACATTCATCCACAAAGCAAACAAGTATGGATATTATTATAAACTGAACTATCTGTATGCTGGTCAAGTACTCCCATTTCATTCAACAGCCTTCTCCAGCAACCATTTGGTAGCCACAAGATCTCTCTGAAATCTGGCTCACCAATGTTTAGATTTTGAAATGGCAGTCATCTTAGATTCCTAACTGCACAGTGAAATGGGGTTTTGCTGATAGCGTTTGTGAACTTTACCTCACTGATGACTTTTTCTAGGATGAAAATTTTCAAGGCTGCCCTGCTGAAAGCGTTCAAGGTGACCAGGTCTCAGTCAGTGGCGGTCCCAGAGCTTCTAACCCATATTAACAAAGGCCAGTCTCAGGAGTTCGATCAACAGGAGGTGAACTTATTGCTGGAACGCATGCAGGATGATAACCAGGTTATGGTATCTGAAGATGTGGTTTTCCTCATCTGACGGAAGGAAAGCGTGATGGACACGGGCGTTGTTCTTGGCTTTGTTGGGTTATGTCTTAAGACTGTCTTTGTGTTCATGTTTGTCACAAATAAACTACTTCAGCACTTGTGATTTGAGTGATCTGTTATTTTCTGAGATCAGATGCAGGTAGTGCAGGTAGAATTTTAGCCGCTTTCTATTTTTATTTTGCTGAATTTCAGTTTAACAAAATACATACAGAATCATATGGTATTTGTGCTCTGAAGTACATAATTCCACTGCAGAGTGAACTGGGTGGCATGTTCTGTGGAGAGAGAGAAAAATAGGTTCATTTTGAATTCTACAGATGTAATTACCATCAACATTTTTAATGCTGGATACTTACAGCCATCAACTTTCTCTGGCTCTCTCCCACCTTCACTGTCTGTCTGTCTCCTTGCTTGAAGTCTTTTTACCTTGTACAGCACGCTTGCAACTAAAAGCAACAATGTGACTGCTCCAACAAAAGCACACACCAACACCAGTGCAGTGGAGTTTGCAGTGAAGATTGCTGTGGGTTCACCAGCTGATGAGCTTCGCTTTATGCAGTTCTCATCACAAGCTAAAGCCTGAGTCTTAAGAAGACCAGTGATGTCTGGAAAACCCAGAAGGAAGTCATTATTGAAACATTGTGCTATTGGTCTATAGATTGAAATCTGTAACTATGCCAAGCTAGCATATGTAATGTGATATTAGCTTCTCTTAACTGTTAGCTACATACTAAGGTGGCCTCATGACACCAGTGCAAAACTAGAGAATTTTTGTAAATCGAACGGATTAATATTGTGAGAAAAAAAACTAATTAAATGTAAAATTTACCGTCTAGACTGAGGAGAAAGATGACATCATCTCCTTTGATGAAGTCACGGGTCTTCAGGCGGCTGTGAGCAATAAGTGCGCTAGTGCCATAGCCGGGCCCTCTGTAGTATGAGGTACCATCTGGATTCCTTACCAGTGTGCCCACCTTGCGTGGATCATCCCAGAAAAGTTGCTCATTACCCAGAGCTTTGTTGAAAATAAGACATACTCAGCATTATATAGAGAAATAAAGCAAGAACTTCAAAGTCCTAGTGTGAACATGATCAGACACTTATTTGCAATTTGCTTGGTCTTACAGTTAATGGATGTCTTGCTGGGGTCAGTTGAGAGCATCCTTTGGCTGTCCATGCGCTGTTGAATTTGTGGGTTCTGGTCCATCAGTGCCATGGTAACCTGTCGCCATGGGCAGGGCCATGTCAGTTGGCTGTCACGAGGCCCTGAAGTCAGGTAGAAGTATGCAGCCATGTTGCCAGGATTGCTTGAAACCCCATTGACATACACGCTGATCTGGAAAGAGTAGCCATCTTTAGACAAGAAAGTTGGGCTGAAGATCCTGGTACCAACAGATGTTGTGGTGAGGAGTTTTCTAAAGTTGCGAATGCGCCAGGTATGGTGAGGGCATTGTGTCTCCGAGAGGTTGATATCGTCCAGGGATAGACCGCCCTTTAACGTGCCTGTGCCCTTCACTCCTTCAAACACTACTCTAAACTTCTGAGACACATCCAGGGTCACATGGTAAAGCTCCCAGGAGCTTCTTACACCACCTGTTTCAGAAAGCCACATATTATACCAGTAAAAACGCCACAGAAATGTTGTAGGACCTCCACTCAACCACCAGGGGTTTGTCTGATTAGCGGATTAAATTACCACTTATCGTCTGAATGAGTCTCAGCACTCCCTTGGGGTTTGCGCTGTTATATTCGCGAACCCAGACATTCAGTTTGTTATCAGTGCCCCCACTGTTGTACAGGTAGAACTGAAGGCACTGGAATCCTCTTTTAGGATAAAACAAACGGCTTTCCAAGTAGCCTTTGTCTCCTTGGTTCCCTGTGGCTGTGCTAAAATGCATAAAGAAACCTGCACCTGAAAAAAGTGAAAGGAAAATTATTGCCACTGTACGATCATGGTAACAGCCTCATAAAAATATGATAAAATATGGACATGCTTCTGGTAACCTCTTATCAGGACAGAAATTATGTCAACGCTATAAAAACCAGAATAACACAAACTTAATCATATTTTCCTGCTTTTCTCACATTGTTCAGAGTTTCATTTGCCTTAGCATTTTACTGTTTCACATTGCTTGTCTTTCTGATGGGTGTTCTTACCGTTGCACTGGCCCATGTTGGAGTAGTCCATGTCTGGACCTCCCTCCACACTCCTCATTCTCACCCACTTGCCATTTGTATCTTCTCCCTGGATCATGCCACAGATATTGGGCTCCTCAAAGCTACAAGAATCCATGAAGGTGGTAAATGTGGCTGGAAGAAGACATGTTAAAACAATAAGGTCAAATTGTATTTACCCACAGTGGTTGAACTAAAAGTCATGCCCTTACCAAAGTGTGTTTTATGCACTTTGCACATCATAAACAGTGTATTACAATAGAGGAAACTCACTGCACTTATAAAGCTTATTTAGCTTGATCACATCACTTGAGCTGAAGTCCATGCGCTGACCAATCACATCCACAAACTCTGGTATCTTGGTGACGATGGTTGGCTCAGTGCCCTTGTTGAAGGAAGCCTTGCTGTAGTGCATTACGGAGTTGTAGTCGTAGGGTATGCCAAGAGCACTAGACACTGTGTCATCATAGGTGTTAAAATTGTGCTCTTTACCTAGGAGTGTATCAAAAAGAATGTAATGCAGCTAAATGATGCTGAAACCACTGAAATATTTGAAAAACAAAGCAAAACAAGGTGTGAACGCTAGAAAATTGATCAACTAATGGTGATGGACTAATTGTACCTTCTAGAATCTGATTCCAAATGATGTTGACATAGTCGTCTCGGTCAGCTCGAGACTGCTCGTGCCAGAAGCCCAGAGCGTGTAAGAACTCATGTTCCACAGTAGCTAAAGTATCACAGTTTTTGCCAATCGATAGCCTCTGCTTACCTATGCGACGATTTCCCACAGAGGAGGAACACCTGGCAATGCAGAGAGTGACCCAGTCAAATTAAATGGACAAGTCATGCTCAAAACTGATGTTGACAGAACAACAAAAGCTTTACAAGAGCTTTAACCGATGTCATTTGTTAAAAGAACAAGCAGTTGTCGAATGTGAACGATGAAAAGAACAAAGCAATAGCGGATTTGGAATCTAAGTTGATGTAGAAAGATAAGACCGTCTCAGAGATCAGAGCTAAACTGGCTTGTGTGCAGACAGAAAGGCACAAGGCTGATGAGGAGATAAAATCATTGAAAATAGAGCTCTATCGTCAGAGGGGAGCTGGAGAACCCCAAATGCAGTTCATCAATCAAGATATTTTGCCACTTGTGCAAATTGGACAATGTATGTAATAAGTAATGGAAACGTGTTTAGTTGGCATGGGCAGAGCATGTATTATTTATATTATAGCATGGTCTTAGAACCCCACCCCCACCCCCCATTTTAAGTTGGATCACTCAATTGCTCCTACTACTCAGCTAATTAAAAATGAATTAAAATTTCAAAGTGAGTGTGTAAGAGCAGGGTAAACTCGAAACTTAGGACAGGAGGCTTCAGGACCAGCATTGGGATCCTATTACTTACATCTTGCTTCATTCTCGACTTACAAACATTAGTGGTTATGTCACTGGCTTAAAAAAAAATATGTGCATATTTACTGTCATATTCGGTAGTATAATGCTTACTTTATGTTTTACTGTAAACGCGAGCCTCACAAGGTGAGCACATGCATTTGGGTAATGGCTGCTTGTTTGCAGAGATGGGAAGAGAGAGGGGATTTGCGCTGCTGAGATGTTATGTTTTATTCACTGTTAGTGTTAAATAAGAGTTCGTGTGTATTTGTGGGTGAGATGGGGGGTTAATAGTGCACGGTGCTAAGTCACCTCTCCAATGAGTTTACTGCTGTGGTGTATATTGAAGCATTAAAAAGAGCATTTCTATCTGGAGTTTCCTAAATGCTTTACTGTAATATGAGTGTTCTTGCATGTTTCCGACTGTTAATAAAGCAAAGTGCTGTTCAACAAGGCCTCTGCAGCATCATTACATTCAAGTTACGTCATACTCAGAGGAACCGAACCCTGACGTAACTCCACTTGTATTTATAAAAATGCACGTTACAGTAGGAGACTTTGTTTTGACTGATCAGCTGCATTTTTAGGAAATTTGAATTTGCTTTGAAAATGAATAGTACTTTTTGGTCTAAATTTCTTACCCAGATCCTTTGTACACAGAAATGTAGTTTGGTTCGCCACTCCAGGGCTTGAAGTCAAAGCAAGTCTTGAGTCTGTACTGCTCAAACGCCTTCAGTATCACTCCTTTAGCATTAATTTCTGTACATGATGAAGTCACAATAAACAGAGTGAATATGTTAGAATGAGGTTGAGGGGGTGATGCTGCTCTTTATGGAGAATATCTGTCATGCCCATCGTCTCACTTCCTGTCATTCAGCACTGGTCTACATCTCCAGGGTGCTAACCATGCCAAACCACACCCATTGCCCACCAGCACTAAATACTGTTGCAGTTGAGAGTATGAACCCCTTAAAATGATCTAGATATTTTTATCTAAATGTGACCTAAATATCATCTGTTCCTCGACCCCTATTAAAAAAGTTAATACATGAGTAAATAGAAGTTTTGATTTGTTCGTTTAACTAGGGTTTCTTCATCTGCTCTTATGACTTGTTTGAAAATCAGACAATGTTTTAGGTCACGTTCATATAAAATATAAAAAACACTTACTCTAACAGTGGGTTGGGCCATCTCTGTAGAGTGAAATTACTCTCTTACCCAAGTTATCTTCAAGGTAGTATGGTACAGTAGTTGGCCAGCGGTAGTTTTCACCCAGAATGGAGTTTCTGCCCTCAGCCTGATACACATAACCATTCCTCAGTGTTACTCTTATCACTGACAACATTTCCAGTCATTTACAAAGGTAGATAACTATACACTGAAAAGGCAAACAGAATGTATGTGTGTGTACTATATAGTTGATCGCATTGGCCTGTAATGCCAGTATATTTAAAAAAAGATTTAAAATGTAAAATAGTCAGAGGTAAAATAGTTAAAATGTGGGTAAGTACCAATGTTCAAAGTAAAGCAAAAAGACAAATCAAGGAAAAGTTCACACATTATAGAATAGAACAGAATAGAATAGGAAATAATCTTTATTGTCATTGGTGCAATATATATATATGTATACGAAATTAGTGCTATATATATATATATATATACAGTATATTTGTGTGTGTGTGTGTGTGTGTGTGTGTGTGTGTGTGTGTGTGTGTGTGTGTGTGTATTCGCTGTGGCAGTCTGGTACTTTGAGAAATGAATGAAGCCCAACCAGCACAGTGTGTTCATCTAAAGATCTAGAAGAACCCTTGTTGCTAAAGCAAGAGAACCACCATAGTTGTCTAAAGTAAAAACTGTATGGAAGGAATGTGCTGACACTCTGCACTGTTGTGCAATTTCATGTGTTTCAATTTCAGTCCTGCTGTGTGTGTGTGTGTGTGTGTGTGTTTAGTTACTTACATTGGGTAGGCATCAGTGGTTAGGGCCTAGATACAGTATCCACCTGCTGAGCATTGTGGGGGTTGTAGTTTTACATAACTTAAGGGGGGACTGTCACGTCTATGGGGTGTGTGAGTGTGTGAGATCAGGTGACTGTAAGTGTGACTGTTTATAGTGTAAACACTGCATCGTTAAAATATGTATGTGTGTTTGTCTGGCAACATTTACTGGAAACGGGTTATGTGAGTGTGTGTGTGTGTGTGTGTGTGTGTGTGTGTGTGTGTGTGTGTGTGTGTGTGTGTGTTTGTGTGTGTGTGCACAATCTGAACCTGTTCCTTTCTTGTCACTATTTTGATGTTTTTCCAGAACCAAACACACTCACAGGTACTTGTATTGCTATACTTGTCAGGTTCACACTTGCAGCTAGAACTTGTAAGTTGCTGTCTGAAGAGCTTTATATTTTAGAAAGTCATTTCGTAGGCAAAGGAAAAACATCCTAACCTCTGTTAATGTAAACTAGCTTATGATTATGTTTATGATGGCTTTGTACTCTCTGGGTGGGTAGAATCAATCACTCTAGTGAAATGTGAAGAGAGCCAGCATGGGTGTCTGTTAGCTGAAGTGGCAAAACTGGCCACTAGTACCACACTGTGCAATAATGTTGAATTAGGCATTAGTGTCAGCTCCAAAAGATGCAGTTCCTGCTGTCACATGACTCAGTGGGAGCATGTGTAAGAGAGTAAATTGGGCAGAAAATTGGGGAAAATTCAAAAATAAAGAAATCGTTGGACTGCTAGTCATGTAAATAAGAAAAAACTTGGGCTAAAGGACTGAATCATTATTTAAATGTTTATAGAAGATTGGTGTATTAGTGTAGTATTGGTGTTTTAATCTGTGAATTAAAACATCCTCTTCTGTTTTGTGTTGTCCCCAACTGATGTAGTTTAGTACTTGATGGTCAGGATGACTTTTACTAAAGACAGAACCATATTTGAGTTAGTTTGTGTTCTTGTGTTGAATGTTTTGAGTTAGTTTGTGTTCTTGTGTTGAGTATGTTGAGTTAGTTTGTGTTCTTGTGTTGAGTACGATGAGAAAGTTTGTTCTTGTGTTGAGTATGTTGAGTTGGTTTGTGTTCTTGTGTTGAGTATGTTGAGTTCGTTTTTGTTCTTGTGTTGAGTATGATGAGTATATTTGTTCAAGTTCAAGTTCAGATTTTATTCTTCACATACACAATCATACAAGTACAATAGGCAGTGAAATGCTTTGTTAGAGGAAAAAGTAAAACGACAACATTGGGAAAGATGGGAGATTAAAAAAGCCCCCCTCCCTCTGCCCATTTGGGCAAGGGGTGGGAGGAAAAAAACACACCCTTTTCAAAATGCACGTTTTACACCACAATTTTGCAACAGGGGAGGGGTAAGGGGAGTGGACAGGACAGAACCAGGACGTGACTCACCTTTAGGCTGCGTACGATAGCCGCTCCCAGGGACATCACCTTCCTGTTTCTTGTGTTTCTGAGTTGAGTAAATTTGTGTTCTTGTGTTGAGTTTGTTAGTAAGTTTGTGTTCTTGTGTTAGTATGATGAGTATTTTTGTGTTTTTGTGTTGAGTAAGTTTGTGTTCTTGTATTGAGTATGACGAGTACTGTAAGTTTGTGTCCTTGAGTTGAGTATATTGAGAATGTTTGTGTTCTTGTGTTGAGTATATTGAGTATGTTTGTGTTCTTGAGTTAAGTATATTGAGTATATTGTGTTCTTGTGTTGAGTATATTTAGTAAGTTTGTGTTCTTGTGTTGAGTATGTTGAGTTAGTTTGTGTTCTTGTGTTGAGTATATTGAGTATATTTGTGTTCTTGTGTTGAGTATATTGAGTAAGTTTGTGTTCTTGTGTTGAGTATATTGAGTAAGTTTGTGTTCTTGTGTTGAGTATGTCAAGTAAGTTTGTGTTCTTGTGTTGAGTATGTTGAGTAAGTTTGTGTTGTTGTGTTGAGTATGTTGAGTAAGTTTGTGTTCTTGTGTTGAGTATGTTCCATCCATCCATCCATCCATCCATCCATCCATCCAGCCACCCACCCAACCCACCCACCCACACCAATTAGACCAGGCTAGCACTTGCTCTCTAAATGGATCAGTGACCCTTGGGTGCCCATGACCCTGTCGCCCTTGCTTGGATTACTTTTGGTACTAAGTACTGCTAACTACTTGTCTAGCCATCACAATAAGACCATTGAAGTGGCATCTTTACACTCCTACTTTTAGCACATCAGATTCTAGGACTGAGTGTTCACTTGCTGCTCCCATCTCTTTGACAGGTATCACTGTAATAAAATAACTAGTCAGTGTTATTCACTTCACCTGTCAGTGATGTTCATGTTGTGACTGATGTGCACAGAGTAAAAAGTACTTTACAAAGTCAGGACCATTTGGTTGGTACTTGCATTGTAGGTGTGGTGGTGTGGTCTCTGTTTTTCCTACAAATATATATATATATTTTTTTTTACAGATTTACAGAACACTAACAAACACACACACACACACACACACAAACACACACACACACACACACACACGTTGGACCTACAGACTTTTACTGTGACCTTCCTACACATACGTTAGACACAATAGCAAAAGAGCGAGAGACACTGAGGTCACATCTTTATTTTCTCATTTTTAGTCATATGACTGGTCATGTGACCCCACCAGCATGAAATTAACCCTAAGAGACATCTGGACAGCAGTGTGTGTGTGTGTGTGTGTGTGTGTGTGTGTGTGCATTTGTGTGGTACACAGCAAGACAGAAACAGGATCTCTTCTGTTTCCCTTCCTCTTTTTCTTCCCATTTCTCTCTCTCTCTCTCTCTCTCTCTCTCTCTCTCTCTCTCTCTCTCTCTCTCTCTCTCTCTCTCTCTC
>JBBIGC010000152.1:9695489-9736796 GCA_037576955.1 Lepidarchus adonis | reverse complement strand
TGTGTGTGTGTGTGTGTGTGTGTGTGTGTGTGTGTGTGTGTGTGTGTGTGTGTGTGTGTGTGTGTGTGTGTAAGATACTGAGATAAATGACTCATTGTGTGGATGCTAACAAAAATAATGTTACTTTAATGATGACTTTATTTGACCGTAATTATTGCCTCGTGTTTCTTGATGAAAGATTCTGTTGCTTTAATAGTCTCATCATCCGTCTAGTCTCAGATTTGAGTCTTTTTGAAGTGCACTCGCACAGAGCTGCAATTGGAGGACGTTTGATAGGAGATCATTGTGTTTATGAAGTGTCAGATTCATGAGTCATTTTACTCACTCTCAGTTCCTTCTCCATTCCCTGGTTTTTCCTCTTTCTAGATGTGGTGAGTCTGCTGCTATCAGAGAACATTTGTTAATCACAGATTGAACACATCTGTCTTTGAGATGGTACCAATATACAATGCTGATTTGGATTTTGTCAAATTGGGAAAATGTTCTGTTGCAGTTTTATAGTGAATAATAATTCAGATGTGTTCAGTTCTCCATCCTTGGGTGATTACTTCCTGCTTATCTCTTAATGGGTTTCTCTAGTTTTTGATCATTGTTCTTCGGTTTATGTTGCAATAAATCTACAATAATTTATGCATATTTTTTGTTATTAGCTGTGTCTCAAAAACATGTCTCTCTTCACGAGAGAAATTAATTGAAACTTCTTCAGCAGATCTCCTCTGATTCAATTTTCTATTGTTTTTCTTTCCAAAACTGCAGTTGTCTGTATTTCTAGCCTTCAACTGAAAGCATTTTTTCTGTTTTGTTTAAAGACATTTTTCTAAAGGTTTATTATCTGTAGTGCTTTGCATTGTTTTGTGAGTTAAAGTCTGTCACTCTGGTTTGATTCTCCTTCAGCCATAAATGAAATTCTCTAATGGCTTAGTGTCTTAATCACGTTTCTTTTATTTCTGCTTTGCAAAAGCACTCTTCTCTTCTCTCTGGGCTTCCAGTGTACACACGAGGGCTTCAGCTTCTACCTTGCATCATTAGAATGTGTGTGTAAATGTGTGTCTGTGTGCACTTCACAGCAACGACTCCATGGTTTGAAGCATACAGAGAGAACTTTCTACAGTCCATGCAGGCATCAGATCATGAGTTTGTCAGCCACTATTTGGCCTGTATCCTTTATCACTCTCTCTGTCAGCCTTTCACTCACTGTACAGTTGTTCTTCATTTGTTTTTTGTTTTTTTATTTAAAATTTAGCTAAAAGATTATCAAAAAAACACAAACATTTATGTTCTAGCACTTTTAAGGGGTTGACAAATTTTGAAAAATTATTGGCCTATGAAAGGCCAATATTTTAATTCAGAAAAAAGCTTACAGAATTTCATCCAATGCCAGTTTATCTGTATTTTAAATTTCTAATGCAGTTCTGCACGTATTTTAGTTGAAAGGGCTGATCTGATCGTGCAGTCTGATTGCACTGTTCACCTTCCCAGAACTGTGACTTTTCTCAGTGTTTTTCTTTTTTTTTTTTTAAACTTGAACAGCAGAAACTCCTAATCTTATGTAATTTAGAAAATACGGCCACTGAGAAAACATTGATTTCTGCTAATTACCTTTTTTCTCTTAAACCTCTTAATTTTATTAAATAAAAGTTGTTTCTATATTAGTCTTTTTATGTTTGACAATGTCATTCTATTTTTAAAATGAAAAGAACTGATATTTTAGGAGAAGGTGAAGTCCTAGAAAATAAAACACTTACACTGGATGTTTGTGTGTGTGTGCCTATATAAGCTTTTATTTGTGAATCCTGCTCACCCCTTGATCTCTCCTTTCCAAAGAATCTGTGTATTCCTTCACTGGAGTGTGTAGGTATGTTGGTGGTATCATCTCGTGAAGCTGTTCCCACAGAGCAGTTTCTGAAGCTTTCTCAGGAGCAGCACAGGATCCAGCACAGTGGAGAATACACCTACCCCAAATGGTTCATTCCCAACACCCTGAAATACTACGTCCTGCTGCATGACATCAGTGATGGAGATGAACAGAGGTGTGTGGATGTGAGCGTGTGTGTGTACAATACTTAATGTGTACTTTTTTTTTTATTGTATCTGTGTTTATACTTTTCAAAAACATTTCACTTTTGAGCTGTAATATTGGAACCAGATTTTTTGTTCTCTTTCATTTGATTTATTCAAGAAATGAATTTTCTGTATTCTCTTTTTTGGGTCATGCTTATTAATGTTTTATAAAGTGAAGTCTAGGGTTCTGAAATATAGTTAGCATCTACCCTATATGCTAACATGTGCACGCTTTCAGCATCAAATGCCCTAAAAAATTTAGTATTAGTAGTATTTTAAGATGTTTAATTAAACATTTAACGGTTTAGAAAAAGAGATCAGGACAGAAGAGTCTTTTAAAAGGGGATCCAATGTTTCTCTCCTGATTTTGATATCGGATCATCTGTTATCTGGTTAAGTACATAGCAGCAAGTTCATTAACACTAATGGAAGGCTGATGCATTAATTGTGGCAAATAATTAATTAAGTTGAATTGTTCTGTACATTTTTTAAAGTTTTAAAGAAGCTTTGCATCATTTTATAAAGACCATAGCAAAGAAACACAAGGTATTAAATGAGAGACATCTGACAGTTATTAAATAAATATTAAGGTTAGTATTAGTGCTAAATCTAATCCAAGGTTATATATTTCTTATTTATAGAGAGTTTGCAATTTTAATATGAGAAGCATTAGTGTAGTGGAACCCAAAGTCTGTATTGTTTATGCATTCTGAGTTTGTGTTGGGCTTGACCGTATGTAGTCATGTGGGCTAGGTATCTCTTGATGGTTTCCTGTTATTATGTATGAATTTTGTTTTTTCTTTCACATATACTCTGTTCAGAGGTTTAGCTTGATCAAGAGTTTGGGAAAAATATCAGGATTAAAGCCTTTGGTTCTTTTTTTGTCAAGTCTTTGCAAGTCTTAGCTAGACTACATCTGAACGGAGAGAAGCTTTTTCTTTCATTAGCGTCTTTCATATAGTTGTATTGCTGGAATTAAAAACTGCATTGACTGAGCTTTTGCCGTATAGGTTTTACACTTTGTTGTGATTCTCTATTAATATAAATGTTTGTTTGTTTTTATCACTGCAGTGCTAATGTCTAATCAATGTACTAATCAACACCTTTCTCTTCCTCCCGTTCTGTCGCTGTTTCACCTTCTCTCTTTCTCGTGTGCAGGGTGGACTCCGTGTATGAAGACATGAAGCAGAGATATGGCACTCAAGGTTGTTACCTGTTGAAGATAAACTCCAGAGCTGGTCCAGCTGGGCCAGATGAACAAATGCCTGACCCCTGGAGTCAGTATTTACAGAAGATCAACATCCACAGCTCTGTGAGTCTCACACAGGCTCTTTTACATCCGCATATACTAGCTTACAGCCTCATGGGCAATTGTCAACCAACCTGTGTGTGTAATATCTTATAGTGCGATGAGGCTGTGGTGAATAATGTGGAGAATAATATCAGCTCAGAAGTGGATGGACTTGATTCCTCAGGTGAACATATGCTGAAGATGAGTGTTTTAACATGTGAAATGATAGTTCTACGTTAAATAAAATGTGTCCCCCTTTCCCAAATGTAGTCAATAGGATTAGGTTTTTAGTTTTCATGATTTATTTACTTAGATTTGCACTGCAGCTCTGGGCTCAACTTTTCTAACAAATAATGGGAACATATACCTTACTAATGACTAAATACTAAAGGTAATAAAATTTTATCTTTAATTGGTTTTTATTTAATATTATTTTATTTTATTTTTAATAGTCATTCACTGTCAAAAACCACAATTTTTTAATATACCTAATAATTATACTAAGTATTATACTAATTATACTAACTATATAAATAATAAACTACCTTTTCTTGTTCAGGACATTTGCTTATAGCTCTTTTTTTCTACTGGCTGGTTAACTACCAGTGTGAGCAATTGTTTAAATATAATTGTTACTCGTGTTTTAAGGAACTATTTTTTAAATATTATCCTCTTATTGTCCTTTCATTTGCAGATGGCATCTCTGAGACCCATCCTCTCAAACTAGAACAGTCAACCGACCGTGGTTACCTTGTCAGCCCTAGTGAGGAAGTGAACAGTGCGGAAATGGTAAAAACCCAGAAACAGGGCGGTTTAATGAGTGGTGCTCATGGAACCTACCTGACCCTCAATGACCACGACCGCATCCGCCAGTTCATCCAGGAGTTCACTTTCAGAGGACTGCTACCACACATTGAGAAAAATATCCGCCAACTTAATGACCAGGTAATTACACTTGTGCACATGTAGATGACACTTCTGATTATCATGCGTTCTGTGTAACTATACCATGTTCTTGTTCTTCTGCTTGTGGAAAGCTAATCGCTCTTCTAATACTAACACTTTGATGTTAAGGGAACAAGAACATTTATATTTCTGATAGTGAAGAAAACATTGTTTTAATGTTAGAAATTTAATGTATTAAAAGCACCAGAATATGTCACGCTTTTAAAATGCTTTCCTGTTAAGACAGGGCTAACATTAGCATTAGCTTTGGGCAATTTATTCTGTGGAACTTCAGTGTGAAGTTCTGCTCAGGATCTGCTTGCTTTAATGAACTTTTAGTGAATCAAAGAGACCAAGTTACTGTAAAATTACATATTTTTGACGCTTTGAACACTCCCACTTCTAATGCCTTCATTAGGCATATAATTTTTAATGCTAGATTTGATTTGATTGACTAATTTCTTGATGATTTGTTTCACTTTGAGCCTCTTAAATAATTTATTCTCTGCTTTTATTCAACATCCATATCTAGCTTATCTCTTTGTTTTTTGCTCCTTCTTTTTCTTGTCCTTCAGTTAGTGTCCAGGAAAGGGTTGAGTAGATCTCTCTTCTCAGCTACAAAAAAGTGGTTTGGGGGAGGAAAGGTTCCAGAGAAGAGTATTGCTGAGCTAAAGAACACTGCAGGATTGTTGTGAGTGTTATTTTTTTTTTATTCTCTTACTCATACACACACATCTTTTCATCATTTTCATCACTTGTTTCTGTTTGTAGAATTCTGAGCATGCTATTCACTCCTGAATTTAAACTGGCCTCAGGTAGATCCTAATGCTGTGTTTGTGTTGGCACTGGGGGGAAAAAAGAACAACACAATAATCTGCTTTACAGTGGACTTTCTCCCACCATAATTTAAATGTTTCATTAGCTGCTAAAAAGTTGTGATTTTATGCAGCCTTGAAGATACTTCTATTTGACAACCAGAGGTTTAGCCCACCTGTTCACGTTGAAGCAACTATTGTTCCTGCAAATAACCTGTAGCTGAGTAATTGGTGTAAAAGATCATTTAATGTCATTGCAGCCTTCCAAAGAATTAAGACAGCCAAAGTAGATTTTTAATAAGCTATTTTGGACAGGGTGTGTGTCAAAATTTTGGACACTTTACCATTAAGTTAATAGTTAAATCCGCTTCTCCCAAAATGTTAGGAATATTCGACTAACATCATTAATCCAGTCGTTGTGCCCCTGCATGGGATGCTATGCCTCAGCGGCAATACATTGACTTGTGAACAGCATGAGACGTTGTTGTCAAGCTGTAATTGATTCTCATGGACACATGGCACGTTAGACATTTTTTGTTGCAGTTCACCGTATTTCCCCACCATTAGGCTGCCCATTCTATAAGCGGCAGAAAATGCTCATTTATGTTTTAAAACTCTAAGATAAGCCGCCATGTTATTAGCCACATCATTACTGAATTTACTGGCCCTTGGAGACCTTTGCCGCTCTATACCAGTAGTGACATTATATCGTAGTTGAGCATAAACAATTAAATTGATAACATTTTGAACTTACCAATATCATGCTGCAACGCAAGAACTACACTGCAGAATTTATGCTTCAAGCCATGTCTGCAATACCCAAGAATGATGATGAACTGGTGATGAAAGCGTGTCTGACATCAGTGACAGCAAAGCAGGTCACAATCTAATTGTTGGTTGACCAAGAGGATATTTTTGCATATGATTTTGAAGAATTTTAAATTTTAAGTTGCTAATTTTATACTGAAAAAATGTACATGTAGACAGGTGATTGACAAGGCTGTACAGAAATGTAATGTAGCAAAGACCTGAAAAAGTTTAAGAGGCAGCACCAGTTTAGCAGCAGAACATTGTCACTGATCCATCTTTGCTTTGCGTTGCTTTTTGAACTGTTCAGTGCTGCAGTAAACTGTACTTTTAATTTCAACTAATCATTTGGGTTCGATCTTTTTGTACTGAATTGTACTTTTAGAGAATGTGTTTTCATGGTTTTAGATGCGCCCAATAGGCAGGTTTGTAAAACTCCTGTATAAGCCTCAGTTTATCGTTTGGGAATTACATTACTCACCACTGTTGTTGGCTTTTGATTCAATAAATTGGTTGAGATGTGGAAATCAACGTTGCATGCTTCGACTTAAATGCCCTACTTTCATGATTATAATATTACTGTAGTGGGAACTTCTTCTATCTTCCATAAATTTCACCAGCAAGCCAAATTCCCCTAACTTTGTGTAGTGTTATCAACCGAGTAAACAGTCTATTTAATCTTAAGGGATAAAGCGAGACTAGAAACAAAGTATTTGTTTATAAGCATAAAAAGACCATAGACATTCCATGCAGTAAATGGTTTTTCCTCACCAACTCACCTCAGGCCTCAAGCTCATGTGAATTTTCTCAAACAAAAACAAGCATTTTGTGAAACTTTATTTAAGTAATTGTACATTGCAAAATCCTTTAGTTCTGGGCAAAAAAAATGTAAACTTAAGTTTTCACATTTTTGCAGTACTTCGTAATCTTCAAATTATTCTTTTTCAACTGGGTTGGGTTGAATTTTGCATTAAAATCCAAGAAGAACTGCAGATAATTTTGGGTTCATCCTAACTAACTGAAACAGGTTTGAGTTCTATGTTGCAAAATGGACTACAACATACCTGGAAGTACAGTGGTGCCTGAAATTTTGTGAACCCTTTAGAATAGTTTTTTATCACTATTTAAATATGACAGGAACCAGAACTGATTTCTTATTTCCACATCTTAAAATTAGATAAGGCAAGCCTATTTGAACAAATTAGGCAAAAATATTCTTGATCTTGGTATACCTGGAGGAAAATGAGCCAGTTTTATATGTAATGGTAAAGTGTAATATTTTTTGCTTGACCTTCCTGAATTCAGGTATCCCCCAGAAGCTCCAGAGCTGCAGATCAGGAAGATGGCTGACTTGTGCTTTCTGGTTCAGCACTATGAGTTGGCCTATAGTTGCTATCACACTGCCAAGAAGGACTTCCTTTCTGATCAAGCCATGCTTTATGCTGCAGGAGCACTGGTAAGGCTCAAACACATGTAGAACACTAACGCTGATGTGCTTGGATGTTACATATTAAATGTAATTTGTTTGTGTGTATGTTTAGGAGATGGCTGCTGTATCTGCATTTCTGCAAAGTGGGGCTCCCAGGCCGTATCCTGCACACTACATGGAAACCGCCATGCAGACCTACCGGGATGTCTGCAGGTATGACAAATATATGGACTGTTTCATGTGTATGTATATACTTAGCTGTGGATTTGCAACTACATTATTTCTGTTAATAATTAATCTTAATATAATAATTTATCTAATTATGTTTTGCTATTATACCTCATGTGGTCTCTTCCTTTAATCTCCCAAAATGAGCAGTCCTGAGAATTACACTGCAATTTTAAGACACTTTTTCCCCTTAATTGACGTCAATTCCAGTAGAGGAATAAATGACGTTTGATTCGAACATGTTGCTCTTTAGCAAGAAACGAGTCTCGTCCATGTATGAGGTTAAATGGTTAATTATGTTATTGTTAAATGTTATTCAACCATATGAGCACTCCATTTTGCAGTACTGTTCTATGTCAAATTATGTTGTTATTTTAGACCAACTGTTGCTAAAATTGAACTGTCAAGCATTACTTATTATTGTTCATTATTTTGTGGAATTATTTCTTTAACTGTGTGCATGCATGTTTAATGTTAAAAGAGGTACAATGTTCTCAAGTCCACTACTACATTCTCTCTACTTGCTTAAACACCTCTTCCAGTTCTCTTGCCACACGCTCTGCTCATTTGTCAACCATTACCTCTCGATCTTTTGGCTTTACTGCTCCCCGTCTCTGGAACTCTCTTCATCAAGATATCAGCACTGCGTTTCTTCACTTTCAAAACTAGACTTAAGACCCATCTTTTCAAACTTGTGAACTGTCTCTAATTTAAATGTGTATTAAGGTTATGAATGAATAACTGCTTTAATAAATAGACCTAAATAAAAATGCCTATTGTTTCATTTTGCTTACCAAATAGTAGCTCGTATTCATTTTTGTTAAATCTAAGATTTTGTTGTCACTTATCGTACTTTGTCTGCCTTATACATGTTCACTTTGTAGTATTTATTCATCAAATATAATGTTTGCCTTTTTCAAATTTGTTCCTGCTGGTAATTGATGATTTTATCGACCAGAGGATGATGGGTTCCCCTTCTGAGCCTTGGTTCCTCTCAAGGTTTCTTCCTATAATTAGGGAGTTTTCCTTGCCACTGTCGCTTTGGCTCATTGGGGGCTTGGACCTGGATTCTATAATCTATATAAAGCTGCTTTGTGACCACGTCAGTTGTAAAAAGCGCTGTATAAATAAATTTGACTTGACTTTAAAGTGTTTATGTACTGAACAACAACCATACTGAAGTAATAATCGTACCTATTATACCTTTTAAAGTTTTTTTACTGTAAGTGGTGCAGCAAAAACATCTTGAGTTGCACATGTGCTACAGTGTTTGTGTGCGTGGGTTTATAGGAACATGGTCCTGGCTGAGCGCTGTTCTCTACTGAGTGCTGAAATTCTGAAGAGTCAGGCCAAATACTCTGAAGCTGCTACTCTTCTAATCAAGATGACCAGTGAGGTAAGATTATTTCTTGTGTGCGTTGTGTATTTTGCTGTTTTTGTGTATGCATC
This sequence comes from Lepidarchus adonis, assembly GCA_037576955.1. Lineage (NCBI taxonomy): Eukaryota > Metazoa > Chordata > Actinopteri > Characiformes > Lepidarchidae > Lepidarchus > Lepidarchus adonis. The sequence goes on along the minus strand of JBBIGC010000152.1, from coordinate 9,727,771 downwards.
ATTATATTTTAAGAAATGCACATTTACTTATTTTTTGACCTCTCTCATCTCTGACAGGACTCTGATCTGAGGAGTGCACTCCTATTGGAGCAGGCAGCTCACTGCTTCATTAATATGCGCAGCCCAATGGTGAGGAAGTTTGCCTTTCATATGATCTTGGCAGGCCACCGCTACAGCAAAGCTGGACAGGTGAGATGCTTGTTGTTAAATGCTCATTTTTTAAGGTGTTTGAGAAAAGAGAAATTTTCTTGGATTCCTGGACAATAATGTTTAGACACCCCTGGCTTTGCTGAACATTGGTATTATAAAATACCTGCAAAAATATTTGTAATTATTTAATGTTAGTTTTTTTGCTGCTTTTTTACCTCATTGAAAAAAAATGACCGTGAACAAAATGGAAACCACTATCTTGTCTCCAAATCTTTGATGGGCCAAATACAAAAACTCTATCTTGCTCTTACTTGCAGAAGAGGCATGCATTGCGGTGCTATTGTCAGGCGATGCAGGTGTATAAGGGGAAAGGCTGGACTCTCGCTGAAGATCACATAAATTTCACCATTGGACGACAGTCCTTTACACTGCGTCAACCTGAGAACGCTGTGGCTGCCTTCCGGCACATTCTCATCAATGACAGCAAGCAGACGGCCACCCAGCAGAGCGCTTTCCTCAGGGAATATCTCTATGTCTACAAGGTGAACGACTTCTCTTATACAATCACTCTACAGACATTTTTGGATTTTGCAGTGAGGTTTTGTATTTGCTTTTTTGTTAGAGAGTTCAGTTCACTGTTGCAGCTGTCACTGGGATTCTGCACAGCTCTCACACAGGACTTTGCATCTCTTTACTGCAGGGCACCAGTTTGTCACAGAAAGTCCTCCCTCCAACCAGCATGTAGTCCTTTATGCTGTGACACAGTGGCTGGGTCTCATTATGCGTTTGCACTTGCTTTATCACTTCCTTCTTCCGTCAAAAGAAAGGCCTCTAGGTCTGATATGAAGGGCACTATATAGGGCATCAGCTAATGACTTTGTATGTATAGTGTACCCAGGGTCAAATGGAAAGCCATAACAAATTTAACATAAAAGGAGCATACTGAAGCAAAATCATTCTACACATCTGATAGTTTCCCACTTATGTTGATACTACTTGCAACACTATAATTAAATATGGTACTTGCATCTTTCCTTATAGGTGAAGGAGCACTTAAAGAACTTAACATCAGCTGATGCTGAAGCACTTAAGATAAAGAAGAATGTTCTGGACTCTTTTAGCACTAGTATATATGAATAGACCATGTTGTTTATGCTGTAGCACTTACTGTTACTTAATGATAGTGAAGAATCATCTGCACTGTTGTAGCTTCTGCACTGTATTCTGCGGTTAAAAAGAATGTGTTGAACTCCTTGTAACTCATGTCTGAATTTATGCATCATTTGTTCCTGTACTTGAAAGTCGCTTTGGACAAAATTAATACATCAAAATGTAATTAATTAGAAACACTTACCTTGTTGGTATTGTTCAACCTTAGCCCCCCGCCCTTCCCAGTTTGCAACTTATTGTTTCTCAAAGTTTGTCTTTTTTCTGTGTTTTTCAGAGTGTGAGCCAGTTATCCAGTGACACCACTCTGCCTCAGCTGCCGTTGCCCTGCCTTCATAGTGCCCAGACACGCGTGTTCTTTGGCCATGAGCGAAGACTTGCAGAGGGTAAGAAATCACACAGACATAACATTATTAACTTGTGACAAATAAAGTGACCTGAGTTGTAAAATGGTAACGAACCTCATCACAGTTCTTGTTAACAAGGTAGAGAGACAGTGTTGTTAGACGTTGAACAGATGCTTTGGGTTACGTTTACAATGTTTAAGGAGATAGATGGAGTAATAACTTTGAGCCTCCTTGACCAGCAGTTATATGAAAGTAATATGTTTGTTCCCACCTTTGCTGCAGTAACATCCCCAGCTCTTCTGGTAAGGATTTACATTAGATGTTTTGAGCATTGCTTTGTGAGGGCTCAATGACATTTAACTGTAAGAGCAGGAGTGAGACCAGTTACTGGTAAAGAGAGGGAACTGATTAGAGACGGGCATTTATTGGAGACGGGCTATTATTCACCTTGCAGACGGAATGGTAATGGTATTTACACCACAAAATGTCCTGCAGCTTCTTCACATTTATTTTGACAGAAGATAAAACATCACGACTAAAATCATCCCTCTGTCTGTTTGGCGGGGATACTTGTCTGTGATTGGCTGTTATTGTTGGATCGGTTTAGCATCGAACACAGCGTTAAGTTTAAACGGAGCCGCTTAATATCCGTCAATAGCCCTCAGATATCGCAACAGAAATGAATAATTATGTGTGTTACACTCCTATAACTCAGAAATCAGAAGTTTGTTTCAAGCCATTTTATACATTTTAGGGAATATATTCTGTTAAAACATGGAGGTAGAAAGTGAAAGCTTGGAGGCACATGCTGTGAAAGTTGGGGTGAGGTGGAAGGTGTTACCCGGCTACTATTGGAGACCGCCTATTTATGTTATGTCTTCAAACTACATACTACAAAATTGCCTGTCAGACTTTTTGTGAGTTGTGTTTACAATAAGTCCAGGGCTCTTTTCCCTGACCAATAGAACAGGCTTTCTTTCTCTGCTACATGAATAAGTTTCAGCTTTCCTCTTGCTTTCAAACCCTGAAGTAGATAACATCACAGACTCTACCATTGAGTCATTCATTTATTATCCAAAGCACTTAAACAGTTTGGCTCGAAGGGAAGCCTGAGTTGATCCCAGCTGATTGCAGGCACCAGGCAGGGTACACTCTGGACCAGAGGCCAACCCCAGGCTGTATCGTTTCATAAAAATGACACATCTTGAAAGATCACATCAGTCAGTTTTTGTAAAGAGTCCATTTTATTTCTATAGTGCATGTCATCACAAAGCAGCTTTATGGAATCTGTGTCCAAGCTCAGAAGTGACTGAGGCATGAAAAAGCTTCTAAACTGTGGGAAGAAATCTTGGGCTCACAAGGGGAACCGGTCCTCCAAAATAGACTGTTGGACACTCAATGTTACATTCTGGGATATACCGTAAGGCAGCCAACCACTTGTCAATCAACAAAATACTCTGTCTGAAAACCCTCTGGCTCTACCTCCTTGCTAGAACGTGTTTTTCGCCTGGACTTGAATATAGAGATTGTGTCTGAATCCTGAACAATATTTGGAAGATTATTCCATAACTGCAGGGCTTTATAACAGAAAGTTCTGCCCCCTGCTGTGAACTTTGCAACATAAGATACCAGCAAGAAGCCTGCACTTTTTGTAGGACAAAAGCAAGAGCTAGTTTTTCTGAGTCATGTGATGAAATCATATTCATTATTTGAGCAATATTTTTGAGCTGACAGAAGGCCGTGCTAGTAATGTTTTTTTTTTTTTTACATGGGCTTCAAATCAAAGACTAATTAAATTATTTTAAAAATCTTCAAACTGATTGAAACAGTTCTGAGCTGACTGGGGAGGCTTCACCTAAAAGGTATGAAATGAAATAATTTGTACAGCATTTGTTTCATTTAAACTTTATTTTAGCCTTTTTAGCTTTGTCAACACATGGCATATTGCACTGTTGTCATTTTCCTTGGGGAATTTAAATCACGCTTTGGACTCCTCTGTTCTGCCATCACGTCTTGTTGAAAATTTTCAGCAGCGCAGGTGCTGAGTGTGATGTCAAGTTGCAATGCACAGCTGTCAAAAAACATGCCAGTATGGAATCAATCATTTCAGAGGCCTGCGATTCAGATGCTACTGATCGATTTTTTTTTTTCTTTTTCTTATTGACAATGTTCTTCTATGGAGACAATTCATGCTTTGTTTGCACAATTGAACAACTTCATTGGCAGTGGATGCATCTTTATAGTAAAACACTTTTGGAGAGTGTTTTCTAGCTCTTACTGTCTCACACATTTTTATTTTAACTGCCACTGCCTAGTTTACACCGACAGATTTTTAGACTATTAATTTAAGTTAATTCAAGACTAGGGAAGCTTGCTGGGCATGGATTCACACTTGAGTAGTCAAGTCCTGGCAAAGTGTGTCATTAAATTATCATTAGTCTCCTGCAGCCGACTCCCACTGAGCAACAAGCACTGAGGAAATGGTCAATAATCATAAATACAAGTCATTGACTTATTGAGTAATAAGCAGCTATTGCTGTAAATAAGCTTTAAAGCAAAGTTTCACACGTGTAATGCATGTATATGTGATTTAAGAAATTTTAAAAACACAAACTTAAGCAGCATTTTGATTGCAGCATGTTTGCGCCTTCCAGGTAAAATGGAGCCTGAACAAAACAGTTTAATCACTGGTTTCTGACGTCCAATTTAATAAGCAATTTAACAATAAACTGGAGCGTAGCAGAACGAGCAGTTCAGAGCACGTCCTTAGTGTGAGTGCAAAGAATGGGGGCGGGGTTATAGTGATTAATTAAAAGTATAGTGCAGTAAATTCAGTCAGGTAAACGCAATTGTTTTATCACCTAATCGTGGCTTGAGTTTTAAAATGAATAAAGCCGACAGGTGCTTTACTTAAACCTTTTAAAATTCCTGAAGTGAAATGAATTCAACTTTGTGTTCCCCGTCCATGCAATGCCTCTGCTTGTCTCCTACACTGGATTTCCTTCTCGACTTTCCTTTGTCGTCTGTATTTATTGACTAAGAACAAATATGTGGGCCTTTATAGCAGCACTCACTTCAGTGTTGTCCTGTGCAGATTAAATACTCGATTGTTCTTATGCATTAGAAGTCACTTTGCACAAAAGCATCAGCCAAATGTAAATGTAAATCAAAAATTTAAGTGCAGCTGTTGATAGTTTTGGAAAGTGGTGTTCTTTAACCATTAGGCAAAGGTTGCCCACTGAAATGTGCTTTTTTAGTTTTGCTGTGGAAATGAGGCTAATGTAGCTTTAGTAGAATGTAACAAGTAATAGCTTTCACCCACCTGTTGGTATCATGGAAAAGGAGCGTGGCTCAGAAAAAAATTACAAAACTATGGACACGATTCCAAAAAAATACTGCTGTTTCCCCTGCATGTCATTCTTTTGTCCATTGTTGTAGATCTACATGAGCAGATCTCTTGCAGATCTGGACACCGTTTGAGGCCCGTGTGCTTTCTGGAAATGCGGATAAAACAATACTAATATATATTAATATATGTTTAAAAGGTTTCATTATTTTTTGGCTTTATTAACCTTTTAATTGCCATTGAATGACTAACAAACTTGTCCTGGCTGAGTCAGTATGGGCTAAGAAAAGCTGTGTGTGTGGGGGGTGGTGTGTGTGTGTGTGTTTTAGGGGAGAAGCAAGCTGCTACGCACGTGTGGCTAGATCAGGAGTGTGACCGGGATCAGGCCCCACTTTGGGCTGAGCTGGAAGAGCAGGTGGTGGCCATGGCCAATAGGGGGAGTGTGCCTATTGGTTTTCAGCCAACACAGTACTGCCTCAGTAGCCACACGGACAACCTCCGTTACCCCCTTGCTGTGGTGGAAGGTAAGAGTACCTCCTTTCATCCCTTCATGTATTGAAAGTGAGAGATTAAACTTTGGTTATTTAATTGGAGAATACATTTTTGTCATTATTGCTGGAGAATATATTACAATTAATAAATGATAAGCTTTTTATATTTGTTATTTATCAGTTTCTCTCATTTTTCTCTTGCATTTTTTTTGTTTTTATGTATGTATATTAGGGTTGTAATAATAATAAAGTTTCGGTATTTATACTGGACAATATCTGTCAAGTTTTGTTGTCTTATGATTACTTATTTTTGAATAAGGAAGCTATAAAAACCTTACATCTAAACAATTACTCAGTTCAAAATTTTAAAATGTACTTCCTCAGTGATTCAGCTTGGTGATTATTGTGCAATTTGAAGCACACGACATTTGGAGATTATTTCAAATGCGTGTTCCACAGTTTGAACTTTCTCCTCAAGGGGGAGCTACTAACTCTTCATTTTGATTTTGCAGCACTAAAAAAGACTTCAGATTAGATATGGAGCAAAGTCCAACCATATTTCCACTTTCCTAGACCATATTAATAATATGTAAATATGATCAAAATTTAAATCCGTTTCAAATTTTATTTAGCTACATGTTTTCATTGTTATTTTGACAGTTTTATTAAGCACATGGTCATGTTCAACCTCAATGAAATAATATTTAGTCTCTCAGGTACAGTGCTGGATGAAAGCGAAACAATCAAAAGAACAAAAAAGGATTTCTCTTTTTGTAAAGAGTGATTATTCATATTTGTTTCTTCAGTCTTTCAAAGAAATGCTCTCACAGAACCATGTCATCTGAAGCATTAATCTTGGTTTGGAAGCACTGGAAACCTGTTACTCATTAGGGCAGTATAATGTTGGACATGCTTAGTTGGCAGTTTATGTTCCCTTTTTAATAAATGTTTTTGATTTTATTAAAAAGGCTTTATTAATTCTCGACATTCTAGTGCTTGTTAGGTGTCTAGTACCCCAAAGATTGTTCTAGAATACTGTTAGCTTTTATAGGATCACTTGATAAGTCACTATGATCAGTAGATGATTTACTTATGAATGTAATTGATGGGGAGAGCTTTGTTAGAATAATAATGAAGGCATTGTTTATATGGAATTATGCAGTGACCAAGAATATTTTTTGTTTAACTGTATGTGCACCTTGTTGCTTTGAATTAAGCACATGTTCTATTTCTGCATGTTATTGGTGTAACCGGTAATGTGAACATGCCTCTCGTCCTGCTTTAGAGCCCATTTTTGTTGAGGTGGTGTTCCGTAACCCTCTGAAGGTTCAGCTGACTCTCTCCAGCCTGTCTCTACTATGGAAATTCACTCTGAAGGACTTTTCTGGACATCAGGGTGTTACAACAGAAGAAACTATCACAAATGAGAAGGAGGAAGCCATGGGCAAAGTAAGACCTCTGCATCTTTCTAATCAGTTCATCCAGTCTGGAAGCGATGGTTATGAGTTTTCTCAGTTTTTAATGATCAAGCTTAATGAATCATTACTTTGTCATTTTCATTCCAGGACACAGCTCTCAATGACATGATCAGCACTGAAGTCATTCCAGAGTTTGCTATTGGTCCAGAAGAAACAAAAATGGTGAGTTTTTCGTCCTTTTTTCTTTCTGTTTTCTGTCATGCGGTTTGGTTTAAAGTCTGCTGTTTCATTTTCTGGTTTTAAGTATTGCATCATCTTGTGTCTTTCCCGTGCCGTCCTTCAGGCTCGACTTAAATTGCTTCCTCATAAAACTGGAGAGCTCCATGTTCTTGGTGTGGTTTACAACCTGGGCACCAGAGAAGAAGACAACAGCAGTAGTGAAGGTATGTAACACATGGAAGAGTAACATTATAAAAAGGAATATCATGTACACTCGTACAAAGACTGAACAGACAGCAAAGGTGTTAACAAGTCTCTGAGTTGCAAGTAACAAGCCCAGAGTCAAGTCTATTAGAGTTTGATTCCTATATGATCAGTATCTATTGGACTAAACTGCAACACTCAGATTTTCTTGGTGCTGTCTGGGCTGTCGATTGACATATTTGCTTTCTGATGTTACAAAACAGATGTTACAGGCGACCAAAGCATCAGTGTAATTCCTACGCAAATTGTGGTCTAAATGGTGAATTTATTTCACTAAAAAAGACATTGAGCAAGTATTTCACAATTGTGTGTAAAGGCAGAAACGTGTGAATTGAATGAAATATCTGGCAACGCACAAGATGCACTTGAGACAGCTTGCATCTCGCGCCAGTCGCATTAGCTGGTGTGGACATCCCTGCTATCAAGAGCCAAACATTTTGAGGGAGCTGTTAAGCTATTGGTAACAAAACTGCGCCAAAAATGTGGCATCATTGATTTGTTTACGCTGTAAAAAGAAAGTATAATAATGAATAATGCCAGGAAAAGTAATATTTACAGCAACAGCCCTGCATGTTAGTTATTATTTAGAGGAGAATAAGAGAATGTGTTTCAGTTACTGAAATAATTTCTTTGTTCTTTGTACTTCTTGTTAGAGGTTAATTGAATTTTATTGGATGAATCTAAGCGTTAAATCTAATCTAATAAACGATGTATATAAACAGTTATGCATGTTCAAATGAAAGCAGTCACGTCTGCCATTTTATTTATTTATTCATTTATTGCAAAAAGCTCCCACTTACTATCAAAACATTTGTTGGTTATTTAACATATGAATTATTGTAATACACATTTAGTTAGATAAGGTTTTGTTTAACATGTGCTCTTAAGGCCCTGTCTACACGTATTTGGAAATATCAATATTTAAATTATTAAACATTCGTCGCCAAGTTGTCTCGCTGCTCGACTGAGTGCAGGAGACTTGGATGAAAGCTGAAGAAGGCTTCCCAACAGATAGCTAACGGACAGAATGCCTAACCACATTTATTTCTAAAGTCTGACTTTTAGAACATTGATTGAACAGATCGTGTTTTTTTGGCGCCCCCGCCAATATGTAGCTTTACTGAACTGTCCTCAACAATAATTTAGATCAGACATGAGCGAAACGCTCCATAATTCATCTGGTACATTCAGGGTGGAAACTAGCTGGCTGTAGCGGAAGGTGTGTTTTCATGGGGAGCAATGCATTGTGGACTATGTAGTGTCTGCTGTGGGGGAAATGGGGAAGTTGTTGTTCGGTTGGTAGCACGATGCTAGCCCAACTTGCCAAGTGACAAAGGGGGACAGAACTGAAGCCCTGAAGCTGATGTAACTCTTTCTCTGCTTTTGACTGCAGTTGCAAATCAAATATAGGAAAGGTAACAATAACATTTCTGTTACTTATGGAAATTAATGATGCATCCCACTGTATCGCTGTGTTATTGACGTGCGATATATCGAATTTCGCAGAAACACATATCGGTATCGTGAGCCACATACCGCGTATTGTGACAGACCCTGTGATTCCCACCCCTAATACACTACATTTATTCACTCACATACTTGTCTTTTCACATTTCCTGTTTTTTGTTTGTATTCCAGTTCTGTTTATACTGTTTTGTTTACCATACATGCTTTTTTTCTGTTTTATAGCCAGCCAGTTGATGTGTGTGCGAGGGCGGCAGGATCTGGAGATCCAGGGACCAAGACTCAACATGACCAAAGAGGAAAAGACCTCTGTAAGACATGGACCAGACCGGCGCCTGGACCCCATCATCACTCCACCAATGCCTCTGCTGGAGGTGTGTGTTTTTAGTCTTGGGTTTTAAAACACTTAAGATAATTGTCAAACAAAAGTCTGTTTTTATAATATATTACAAATTTTATATATTTTATAAATTGTGTGGAACGATGAACCAAACATTGCTTAACAGTTTTGCAGATTGTCTGGTCTGATCGGGTTTTCAAAGGTGTTGATATCTTTAGACCTGCCCATGATTATTTGCTAAATGAAACCAAATGAACAGCAATTGTGCATTAAAATGTATTTTTACTGTTGTGTACTTATTTGCTTTGATACGTATTTAAAATGGTTTTGTGTAATAATTTTATATTCATATGTAGCTCTGTGTAAATAATAATAGAATAAGCTTTTGTTTTCAGGTTGAAAAACAGTCAAACATCCAGAATTAGAAAATACATGTGAATGTCAATAACAATGAGCTGGGATAAATATTACAACATTACAACCGGTCACTGGGTTTTAATGATGCCTGCAGTAAATGCACAGTCCTGGCACATTTAGGGCCGTCATGCTACATGAATTAAGCTTTACAGCAGTTAAAGCATTAATAGTAATGTTGAAGCCATTGTCCTCCTCACCTATTTCTTTTGCTTCTCATGCTCTCCTCTCCTCAGGTGTTCTTCATTAACTTCCCTACGGGTTTGCTGTGTGGTGAGATAAGGAAAGCATGGGTGGAATTCGTTAATGTGAGCGCAGTTCCACTTGCTGGCCTGCGGGTGGCATCCACACACCCAGAGTTTTTCACATTTGGCAGCGCCACCTCTGACCTCACCCCGATAACCCCCACTGCTGCCGAGCACTGTTCTGCATACAAGACTATGGCCACATCCCCGTCTGTTGCAGCTGTGACGCTAGTGTCTCCAGTAGCTTTTGGTGTTTCCGGGGATGACAGGCCTACAGTTGTGGAGATCCCTCTAACAGGTGGAGTGCTAGGACCAGGAGAGGCTCTTCAAATCCCGCTATGGCTCAGAGGACCTGACCATGAAGGAGTTCATGAGATCAAATTCCTCTTTTACTATGAGAGTGTGGAGAAAAACGCAAAACTGAGGTAAGTGCAGAAAACACGGATACAGTGGTTTCCATCATTGGTCTGGGAATCGCTCTTTCCTGTTTGTATGGCTCCATACATGCACACACACCACAATGATACACATGCACAAGCTGCTTCATTAGGTACTCTAGCCTGCATTGCTATATCTTTAACACACGCACCATCCGTACCCACACACACCAAACACCACCTGCACCACCCGCAAACACGCACATCACCCACCCACCCCCACACACCACCCCCACAGATCTCCTGCATCACCATACTCACAGCACCTGCACCCTTACACTACCTGGACCCACACACCACCTGCACACACACACACACACACACACACACCCCACCCGTACCCATGCATACACACCCACAACCTACACCCAGACACACACATACACCACCCGTACCCATGCATGCACAGCACGCGCGCGCACACATACACACACACCAAACATCACCTGCACCAACCACGAACACGCACACCACACACACACACACACACCACACACACACAAACACCAACAAATTTAACCATTTACTGCATTTACTACCATTTAGTGCACTTTGCATTTTCCCTGTGAAAATGCAGTCTAGCTAACTTATAACATCATTAAGAGTGGGGGAAAATGTCTTCCAGAGTCCAGAGCTTTTAACAAGTAATTACCCCTCCTTCTCATTCTCTCTCTCTCTCACTCTCTCTTACTCTCTCCATCACAGTCACAGAGTGCTGCGACATACAGCCTTTATTTGTGCGAGTCGTTCGCTGAGTGTAAAAGCGACAGCCTGCCGCAGTAACACGTTACCAGGGAGAGGCAAGAGGGAGGAGAAAGAGGAGGACCGGAGCGGCAACATGCTGGTGTTTGTGGATGTGGAGAATATTAACACTGTATGCTTATTCAAACACTTTTCTGCACTACATGCTGTTTGTTTCATTCTTACTCCATTTAATTCACTTGTACCTTGTACCCTGTTTACTAGAGAATTGAGAAATATATTGCACTTCCTCCTCTCTTTTTACTCTTAGAGTGAGGCAGGTGTACGGGAGTTCCACATAGTGCAGGTGTCCAGCAGCAGCAGACAGTGGAGACTGCACAAGTGCATCAATCCAGCAGAAGACAAAGGTATGAGCCACCTAGCTTCCTATAGCTGTGCACAAGTAGGAAATGTCCTGCCTCCTTTTTCTGGGTTCTCTTTAGGCCAGTTTGTTCTTCTTTTTAAGCTAACTGGCTCTTCCAATGTGGCGGCTAATTAAAACTCAGAAGAAACTTCCATCAGGAGATGAGCCAGGGAGCTGTGATTGCCACTTAAGAAGTGCCAGACTGTAGGTTGGTCATTAAACTGCATAACAGGGGTAAGGTGCTGTCAAAGCAGTGGGAGAGACTTCATTTTGAAGAGACACTTATTTACATTGCTATAACACATGACTCAAATATGTCTCAGACAACCTCCTGAAGTGGTCTGAGCAACCAGATTTCACTCTGTTTTAAATGTGTGTGCTCTCTTGCTCTTTCCCATCTGTTTCTAGGGGTTCTGTTTCTATAGAAACTGGTTATTTTCAAGTGCATTAGACTTCATCTCTCCTGTGGTGCTGCTGGTAGCTTGTGTTATATTCTTCAAGCTGTTATAACCTGGTTGAGGACAGGCCATTACCTATAAGCCCTCTGTGTATTACTGATTCCCTAGATTCCCTGGTGTTCAGATTTAAGGTGCTTTATGTAAATTTATCCACCGCAAAACAAAACTCTATGAAGGGACAAAGAGAAAATAAACAAAACAAGTCAAACTTAAAATGAGATCTGCCTTTCAAAAGAACAAAGAAAAGAAAGACACTTCCCTCCTCCATATGTGCAAATTATACAAAACTATTTACAAAAGCTACAAGTAGTGATGGTCTAGTTTCACTTTGAGTTTACACCTCAAGTACACAAAATGTAACAACCCTAAGGAAATGGTGAAAATGGAAAGCAGATATTAATTCAGTGTTGGAATATACAATCCCCGGAGTGTGCCAAAGTATTCGGTTGAATGTAGCGCAACAAATATGATGCTAGGCCCATTGGAGGCTCATGCACACACACGCAGTGCTTTGACACTTGTCTTATAAGATATAAAGACAATTGAGTCACATTGTGTTTTTGATGACTCAACAGCAGTGGTGATACTCATACAGTTTACACTAAAAGTTGCTGACCGTTGTAAATACATGTTCACCCTTCCCACACTTTCTGATGCAACATGCACACTTCAAGGTTGTCAAGCACATGCATGTACACACACACACACACTCACTCACTCACACACACTCGCTGTGAGAGAGTGTTTGATGTGGTGACTCCAAAACAGCGGTTCTGTGCTGAAAAGAATCCAGGGGTCATCATTTAAGCATCATTGCTTAATCAAAAATGGTAGTGTGCCTTACTTGAAAATGTGAAGGTTCATTGAAGGTGTTCTGTTTTTAATGAGTGTCTTTTTGCAGTTTTATTTAAATATTTATTTAATATATTTTCTCTAAACTTAGACATTCCAAATTCCCTGTTCATTTTTGTTTAATATCCTGTAGGTGTTGATTTAGTAGCTGTTGACCTCTTACTATGTTTTGCAGTTTGGAGGGAAATCATTTAAGGGAAGGATATATGTGATATATCACTGCAGAACAAAATAAACACAAGTGTGTTTGATTTTGAAGAGTTTACACAAGATGAGTAATTTAAAACCTGCAAATCTTTTTTGATTTAAGACTGGTGGAGATAAGCCATTCTGCTAAAGAATTTGTGCAATGTCTGGTTTAACTCTCGCCTTTGAGACTCTGTTTTAAACCCTTTGGAATGTAAAATAAATATCTATTAATGTCAGCAGAGCATCACAGGTTATTTTATATCAGTAGCTTTCAGATATTTTAATTGACCTCATTTATACTTCAGATTAACTTAACATTTAAACTGTTCTGAAACATTTGCCAAATATTTATATATATATTTATATATTTTTTTATATATGTAATAGTTTTTACAACTGAGGTTGTCACAAAGCAGATGTACAAAATCCAGGTCCAAGCCCCTAATGAGTAAAAGCAACAGGGTCAAGGAAAAAGTTTCTTGTTGGGAAGAGCCAAGACTCAGAAGGGCACACATCCTGTAAAATAAATAATTTAAAAAGATGAAAAATCTTTTTTTGGTTTCTAAATATGGTTTTAGTAAAGGTATAGCTTCTGTGGCTGGATGAGGGTGGAGAGTACAGGCCAGCTGGAACCCTGGTGATGGCAGATCATTTTGAAATGGGTAGAACAGCTCCTAGTATCTTAGTGCAATGGATGATCAGCTCCCCTCTGTGAAGATAAAAGCAGAGTAGGCATTATAACAGTTTATGGGTATGGAATATGAGCTTAAGGAGTGTGAAACAGAACAGTAAATATGACTCAGACAGAGCTTGCTGTAACACCCTAGCTAGACGGGCCAGAGGCAGGGGTAAACACACACCCTGAGACACTAGTGCCCGGCCACTCCACCACCATCAAGCATGAGAGTACAGTAGGGACAGCACTGGTGTCCGAGTTTACTCCAGTTCTATGTCTATGAAATTCTAGCTCTGCTCTTCATCCATCAGTGAAATTTAATTAACAAACGTCTGGCTAAACAAATTAGTCTTCAACATAGACTTGAGATCATTCCTGTCTGTCTGATGCACTGGAGTACACAAAAAGATTTTCTGATTCTCCTATGAGATTTCTTCTATGAGAATCTAAACCCACATGATCTACAGTCATGTGAAAAAATTAGGACATCCCATTATATTTTTCAGTTCTTTATTAAGAAATGTTCACAGATCAATGTCTAATCTTGTTTTTATTTATCTCTGGAACAAAAGATAGCAGCAATGTGTATTCTAACTGAGGAAAAAGTGTGGACACTCTAACCATTAATAGCTAGTGGCTGAAATAACTACCGTGAGATGCTTCTTGTAGCATCTACCAGACTCTGACATTGAGAAAATTTTTGTGTTTAGTTTTGGGTATTTGTCATTTTGCAGGGTCCAGTTTTTGCTTTTTGTTTTTAGAGGTTCCTCAAATACCCTCTGATACACGGTAGAATAAGCTGGCCAGGTCCTGTTGCAGCAAAGCATCCAATGTGATTCATGATTTCCGATCATTTTGATGACACCACTGCACAGTCACCACTGCACAGTCACCACAACGAAATTTGTCCTCTGCATTTTACCCATCACACGTGCACACGTCCACATAGCGGGCAGCTATCGGTGGGGACGGTACTTTGCTCAAGGGTTCCTCAGTGGTGCCCGGGCTGGGACTTGAACCTGCGACCTTCAGATCTCAGGGGCAAAGTCCTAACCACTAGGCCACCACTGCACCATGCTTCACACAGTTGGTATGAGGTTCTTTTCCTGGAATGCTGTATTTGGTTTATGCCAGAAATGTCCCCAGTTCTAGTGTCCAAATAATTACCTTTTAGATTCTTTTGTCCAATGAACATTATTCCAGAAGTCCTGGCCTTTGTCTATGTTCTCTGTCAAATGTTTTCTCCTTGCACACCTCCTATGCAAGTTGAAATTGTGCAGTCACTGTCTGATTGTAGAGGCCTGCACTGTCACATCAACAGTAGCAAGAGGTCTTTTTGTAGATCACTTTATGACATTTTAGGGGTTTTGGAATTTTTTTTTAGCATCTTGCTGTCTGCTCTCAGGGTGAACTTTGGAAGTCCTCCACTTGTAGACTATTTTCCAGACAGTATGTAATTGCAAAGTCTTTTGAGATATTTTTAAATCACTTGCCAGACTTAGACGTAAGCTGCTGCAGTCTTCTTTCTGAAGGCCTGCGACAGCTCTTTTGATCTCACTATGGTGTTCACTCTCACAGTCGGGAGCACACCAAAAAAAGTTAATTGGGAATAAATGTGGGGGTCTCCTGACTTATTCCTCACCAGAAACTGCATTTTTGTAGACTTGCATTTTATAGATTTTTTTTTCACACTTGTAATTGGTTAGTTGTATTACTTGAATCTCAGTATTTTTTAAATTGAGATTAAATATCCATATGTCTAAGTGTTTCAAAACCACATTTTTTTAACATGACCGTAGATGTTCAGGTCACAGATAATGCACTGAACTTGGAAAGGTTTTTTTGAGGCTGAAAAATTGAGAAACCTGTCTTATCTTTTGTTTATGCTGTTATTTGCAGACTCAAGGTTGGCCAGCAGAGAGAGAGGAAAACTGTGCTTCAGGGCAACCAAATGCAGAACACAGGAAGGTGAGACACACACACACACAATGTGGCTTGCTTTTGCTGCTCATCATAGCTAGAGTGCGCACATTAATTTTTTAAGTCCGTTCACATCAGTTATCTACTTTTAGTTACAGTGCATTGCTTTCTGTGCAAACATGACTCATGCACGTTATAGTATAATAATCAATGCCTACTACAGCCCCCATGCCTTTTATCTGCATTTAAAAAATCAGCACACCATACTACTAAGATCCCAAAATGTTAGCAGTTGCTCCTGTAATGTTGCAAGATGCGTCAGTCATGGATCACACTAGTTTGTGAAGCACATCCCACAGATGCTTTATTGGATTAAGGTCTGTGGTGTCCTTGACTTCAGCAATCACGACAGAGCCGTATCAGCCAGCTCCTCACATGATGTAAAGAAAGCATGACTGAGAATACCAGGCCACTTTCTTCCAATGGTTCATGGACCAGTTCTGATGCTCTCATGCCTATTGTAGGTGCTTTTGGCAATGGATAGGAGTCAGCATGAGCACCCTGCAGTTATGGGGCTGCATAGCTACAAATCCTTTGTTGCCCTGTAGAAGCTGTTCTGTGGGATCAATCAAGACAGACATGCCTTTTGTTCCCACTGGGCCCAGGGCACCCCTGACCTGTCGCCAATTCACCTGTTGTCCTTTTGATGGGCACTAACCACTGTATAACAGCAACACCCCACAAAACTCGCTGTTTTAGTAATGCTCTGGTCCACTTGTCTAGCAGTTACTTTTTAGACCTTGTCAAAGTCACTCAGATTGTTAAGCTTGCTCACTTTTCATACTTTTAGCATAATAACTTCAAGAACTTTTAACTTGCTGCCTAATATATACCCCAATTTGGCAGGTGCCATAGTAATGTTCAGTGTTCAGTTCACCCACTTAACTGATCATTTGCACAAACTGGTATTCAGTGCTAATTATTGTCAACTGATTATTAGAAGAAACATCTGCAGAAATATTCTTGGACACTGATCTTAAAAAATCTGAACTAAAATCAGTTTTAATTAATTAGTTTATAACCACTTTACATTGATAAATCAAAATATTTTTGAAAGAAATTGTATGATGGAAAGTTTCATGTAATTAACAGAACTTTACTCTGTTTATTGTTGTATTTTCATAGCTACCTCAGACGCTCTGGAGAAATACACTTTTGCTGATCTAAACCTCGGCAATGAACAGGTATGTTATGGCACTCAAAGTTTTAGCCATTTGTGCCACATACATTAAACTTAAATGTAAATTTTTCTCCAAGTCTCCATGCTGACCTCAACCACAGAAATTCCATTCACTCAACTGCACAGACCCATCTCATACATAATGGGCCAAACCTCTGGAAATGCGGCTTAATATATACAGTATCTCACAAAAGTGAGTACACCCCTCACATTTTTGTAAATATTAAATCTTTTCATGGGACAGCACTGAAGATATGACACTTTGATACAATGTAAAGAAGTTAATGTACAGCTTGTATAACAGTGTAAATTTGCTGTGGACTCAAAATAACTCAACACACAACCATTAATGTCTAAAGTGCTGGCAACAAAAGTGAATACACCCCTATGTTGAAAAAAGTCCTAATTGTGCCCAGTTATGCATTTTTCTTGGTCATGATGACTTGTTACTGTTACAAGGTCTCAGATGTGAATGGAGAACAGTTGTGTTAAATTTGCTATTATTGCTATCAAACTCTCTCCTACAGGTCACTGGAAGTTCAACATGGCAACTTATGGCAAAGAACCTTTTAAGGATCTGAAAAAATTTAATTGTTGCGCTACATAAAGATGGCCTAGGCTATAAGAAGCTTGCAAACACTCTGAAACTGAGCAGCAGCATGGTGGCCAAGACCCTATAGTCATTTAACAGGACAGGTTCCACTCAGAACAGACCTCGCCATGGTCAATTAAAGAAGTTGAGTGCACGTGCTCAATGCTATTTATCCAGGGGTTGTCTGTTGAAAATAGATAGGAGTGCTGCAAGCATTGCTGCAGAGGTTGTAGGGGTTGGGGGTATGATCATATGCCGCATACTGCATCAAATTGGTCTATATGACTGTTGTCTCAGCAGGAGGCCTCTTCCAAAGATGATGCACAAGAAAACATGCACAGTTTGCTGAAGACAAGCAGACTAAGGACATTGATTAGTAGAGCCATGTCCTGTGGCCTGATGAGGCAAATGAACTTATTTGGTTCAGATAGTGTCAAGCATGTGTGGCAGCAACCAGGTGAGGAGTACAAAGAGAAATGTGTCTTACCTACAGTCAAACACAGTGGTGGGAGTGTCAAGGTTTATGGCTGCTGGCACTGGGGAGCTACAGTTCATTGATTGAATCATGAATGGCAACATTAGGGCTGCAACCAATGTTCCCTCTAATTTTTCATGTGTCTGAGCAAACAAACAAACTCTCTGAGCGGTCCCTTGGATTACTGTGAGTAATGTCAGACGTGTGCACTGTGGTCATGCAAGCATTGCATCCATCCAAGTTACATGGTTTATTAAAATAATCAAATTACAGCATTTACATTTCTGTTAGAATACTATTTATTAAGTGCTTTAGCCCACTTACACAGGTCATGAACAATATTTTTGTCATTTTCATTGTATGTTGAAGCTTTTGGAAGTATACATTTTTTTATTTCAACTATGCCAAAACATGAACTATAAACTCGCACAACATTTTTATAATAAAACTGTATTATGAGTATGAGTGTGTGAAGCTCCTGCTGTGCAGTGGGTGAAATTGTCCTGGCCTGGGAAAGAGACCTGTAACAAAATACAGTATATAATGACTCGATTATTTGCATTTCTACTACTCAGAAACTAGTGACAGTCTTTAATGGATTTAATATCCATAAATGAAAACTGTAAATAAATGACACTAGATGAGCACACATCTGATTGAGGACTAAAATTTCACCTTATTTGTTCCGTCTGTCATTTTCACATCTCCAATGGTTGTACACAGTGTCCAGATCGATGGCATCGTCTGCTCGCAGCTTTGACTTGATGCGCATCAGCTGGTCCAAATGGTCCACTTCAAGACGATTTCTGGATGCCTCTTTCACAATCTGCACTGGATGCTTGAAATGTAGCACAAATATCTACAAGCTAATTTTAATGTTGCACCCACCATATCTGAGAATGTGCTGATTGACCTGTGTTTAAGTTTTTGCTTCATTATGTACTTAAATTCAGTATATTCACTGTTAATGACCTCCACAGAATGTGGGCGGTGGAGAATGTTCTCATACTTCTTTGCCAGTGTGGCAATGTCTGCTGCTCCATCCTCAAAACTAATGTCTGAGCTCAATGCCTCAATGTCAAATTCAGACCACTCCTTTAATTCATCTTCTGGAAAACGACTATCCAAGTGATCCCATTCTCATCTCATTCTGTACTATTTGATTAATTGAATTTACAAACTCAAAGGCATAATTTTTGCTTCGCCAGCTTTCTGGTTTACTCACATACTTTGCCATATGATTGTGAATGTGTTGAACCGACAGCATAGAAGCATTCATGTTGATGGCTAGTAGAATATTGTCTATAAGAACTTTAACTTGCTCGGGGCTGGATTTTTTTATGAGTGACCGCTCTTTTGTCTTCTCTTGGTCTTTGGTGCTCTCCCCCAACAATGTACCGATCCCCATTCTCATCTTACATCTTCTTACCATTCCAACCGCTTTCAAATGACTTTTGTGCTAAATGGGACACTTCAGGTAGTCCAGCTTCCATTCCATCTACAGTTTTCCCTCTGAAAACTCGCTTGCTGTTTTGGCTTCACGGCATGTTTTGCAAAGCAGACCTTTTTCGCTCGAAAAAGAAAAAATCTCACCCAGCTTCACCGTTTTTTCTTCTGTTCGCACAGACTCTGACAGCCATTCCATCTTAAGACTCGCATTTCTTTTTTACTTTGGCTTGGTGGGATGTGCCACTGCCCATTCATTTTGCCATTATTATAGTGAACTTGAGCAGCACATTAGCATGTCTTCACTCGCTAAAACACCGGTGGCGGCACATAAGGACGTGGATTAGATGTGTAAATACGTATGTAAATCGCACCAATGGCTGGAGCAGCCAGTCACCGGTTACTCATTGACTCACATTGCAAAATAGCAAAGAATGAATTATGTGTTTATTTTATTTTCAAATCAGGTTAGATTTTTTTTTTGTGCGCAGTGAAGATTTTGTGTAACTAAGTTATTTTAATAATTGATTAATCTGTCTATTTTTTTTATTAATCAATGAATCGGATAAATAACAAACAAGAAAAGCATTCGTTTACAACCCTTTATTCAAACACAGAACTAAAATCTTTAGAAAGTGTATAAACATCTTGCTCCTTGAGCTGTTATAATAATAATAAAGCAGAGTGTAACCAGAGTTCAAGGTGCGGATCATATTAGTGAAGCCGTCCTCTTCAACCATGTTAAGGAAACTGTCAAGACAACAGCTGCTGTGGTGAACATGATGCATTTCCCATCAAGACTCATGTTTTTTCTGGAATCAAAAAGATGGTATGAGTGTGTGTAATGGCACAATTTTTACATCAACTATAAATACATACTTCTATTCATACATTCTTGTTTAAGTTACTAGTTGTGTAAAGGTAAGTAACCCAAAGACCAATTACAGACAAGACACACACACATACTAACACTCGCACTCTCTCACAGGTTCACAAGTTCACTTGAGGCTTATTCACTAAATTATTTCCATCAATGTAGTAAGTACAAGGTTCATTTATACACCACATTTAAACACAGCTTAAGATGACCAAGTGCTATAAAGAACTTTCAAATTAAATTAAAAAGTACAACACACACAAATATATTTGTCAATAATAACCTATTTGGGACAAAGCACAGAATATACACTGCAAAAATGTTTTTCTAACTTAGCAGTTTTGCCCTGTTTTTAATCCAAATATCTTAAATCAAGATACATTTACTAGACACATGAAATGGCAAAAGAAATTGTGTCTTGTAAAAAAAAAGAAAAAACAACTCGGAACAAAGTAGGGTTCTGTAGTGATTTACCTGCTGTTGAACTCCCTGGATCATTCAGGTGCTGGATCATTGCCATGCTGCTCATGTGCCATGTCGCTTTGCACATTTTGCAGTTAACACACTTTTTCTGTGTATTTAGTGTGAAACTTGGGTCGCACAGATTTCTCTGCGTCCGTTCATTTATTTTTAAATGTTTGCTCCGCTCTGTCTATGAGGAGCTAACTCTGCTAGCATCAGTGCGCGAGAGAGAGACCAAGTGTGCTCCGCGCTCAACTTAAGTTTTTACTTTTTTTAAATAATCAAATGTCTCTGCATTGCGCGACACAACAAATCTCAAATCTTCCCAAAATCTTTTAGTAATTAAATCGATTTGTTGTTGCAGCCCTAGCCAACATGTACTGTGACATACTGAAGCAGAGCATGATCTCCTAAAGGGAAAGGTAAACCCTATTGAGCATCTGTAGGGCATCCTCACACTTGAGGTTGAGGAGCACAAGGTCTCGAACATCCACCAGCTCCATGATGTCATCATGGAAGAGTGGAAGAGGATTCCAGTGGCAACCTGTAGCGCTCTAGTCAACTCCATGCCCAAGAGAGTTAAGGCCGTGCTGGAAAATAATGCTGGCACACAAAATATTGACACTTTGGGCACAATTTGAACATTTTCCCTTTGGGCTGTTCTCACTTTTGTTGCTTGTGGTTTAGACAATGGCTGTGTTGAATTATTTTGAGGGGACAGCAAATTTAAACTGTTAAACATGCTGTACACTGACTACTTTGCAATGCATTGCAGTGTCATATCTTAAGTGTTGTCCCATGAAAATATATAATAACATATTTACAAAAATGTGAGTCGTGTACTGTATATTTTTCTTGAAGATATCATTAAACTCTGATGTATTTTTTTTTTACTCTTTTCCTTTCTTCTCTCACTACATTTTTCATCTTTTCTTAGATTGTAAGTTCTACAACTCCGTGTGCAGATTTCTTTTTCCGGAGAAGTTTGACCGAGTCCAGGAAAGGGGGCGTGTCCACTGGCAGTGGCTTTATGAGGAGGCAGAGTCTCACGGCAGCAAGCAGCACAGATGACAGCATGACCAGTGTTGTTCAGAAATGTAGTGAAGTAGAGCTCGACATTATTGTGCTCTGGAAGGTGATGCATTTCTTTTGGTTCATATCTGTAGAATTTATGACAGTTCATAAAACCTTGTGCTACTCTTATTGACTGGTAGAAAGATGACCATTCTATGCACCTAGAGAGAACATAGTCATTTATACTTATTCCTAGTAACACTGGGTTAATAATGGGAGCTTGCAGTCTTCTGATAATGGTTGCAAAATTTAGTCATTACGGAACACAATATTGAAGAATCCTGTTCTTATCCTGTGTCTCTGTCAGTGCAGGCTTATGTGGTAGAGGACAACAAGCAGCTCATTTTAGAAGGACAGCTCCATGTGGCCCTGCAGACCATCGGCAAGGAGGCCTGCTCTCTCTCACAGAAAGAGGTAACTACAAAATTAACCTCCACACTGTCTCATTCTCTTCTTTTATTGGTTAATTTATTATACACTGGAGGTGAAGACTGTTGAATGTGCCTATAGATGTGTTTATTGGCACAGCAGACTTTAGGGACCTGAGGTGGGAGTGCATGTGCGTATATGTATATTGTGTATAATACATCATACTAAAAATACATAATGCACAATTTCAGTATCAGTTTGTCCTTATGTTCTCATGTACTTCTCTTGTTTGTGATTTTCTGGTTAATATGTTTAATGGAAGTGTGTGTATGTGTGGAGACAACACTGGCATTCTCTTTTATGCTTAGCCATGGTCGCAGAGGTGCACGCATTGAAACGTAGTTTAAGTGCTCAGTTGGCTGAGCACCAGACAGCCTGGCAGACTCTAGATTCATCCCTCCTGTCTCTAGATACAACACTTTATCAGTTTTTATTGTGCACATGTCATGAGGAAAGTGTTCTGATATTGATTCTAGTGCTTGCTGTCAGTGTTTTGTTTTTCTTGCTGTAAAATGAGTCATAGTGTTTTTTATATTAGGAGAACATTTGCAACTATTGGCCCATTGCTAAATGGGCTTTAACTTTTCCGTCCACCCTCTTGGAGCCAGAACAAATAACCACTGTGTGCTTTTCTGGGCTAAAAGGAGAAGTCTTATCTTTTAAAGCATGCCTGCATTTCTATACGTCTTGTACTGACTGAAAGAATACAGCAACGCCATTATATTTGATGTGTAACCTGTTGAATGTCCAAAAAGGAGAAATGAACAAATGAGAATAACCACAGGATTCAAGTACAACCACTTTACTTTTGTGAACAGGAAATATTGGCTCTTTCCATTCCTTTTGCACTTGAAGGCAGATACCGCTTATTGTGCTACCAATAGCTTTGGCCCTTTTTAGGAGCATGAAGTGATATGACTTCACATTTTATTTTATTCTCTCTCTAATTACTTGAGAGGCCAAATATGTGAGTCATTGGCCCAGACATTAAACATACTTTACACTACCTGCTTCCTGGTACAAAGTCTGTGTTACATCTAATTAAAATCCATGTGTGAAAAGAGCAAGAGTTTTTTCATAGAATTCATGGCAAGTGAGTGGGTGTGTTAAGGATTTTTCTATGCACAAGAACAAGAACAAGAAGTATCCAGGGGTGAAGAAGAATGGAAGATATCTAACTGAATAGAGGATAAGCTTTTGTATGTATAGGCAGTTGGCAAAATCGAAGAACAAATGCAGTGAATGACAAGGGACTGTTGTGAGAGAGACTGAGGAATTGAGTTCTACAAGAAGAAATGAAAGTGAGACTAAACATTTTTTGAGTTATTGGCAACAACTCTGAAACTGAAATAAGCTGTTTCACAGCTGATCAAAATCTTAGGACCACATGCCTTTAAAAGGCCAAATCTGTGCAGAAAAGGTGGCTTCATTGCCCTTTTCTGTAAGGTAGTTACACTGTCATGACGTTCTGATGGCAAAGGCAATAAAAACGTTCCCTTTTTGAACGTGGTCGGGTTGTTGAACTGCATAAGCAGGTCTCACAGCACAGCTGAGGTGGGACGCAGTAACACAGTCATTTGGAATTTCTTAAATGATCCTGAGGGTTATGGAACAAAAAAAGTCAAGTGGAAAACCCCAAAAACTTTCACCAGCACTGAGCCAGAGGATCCAATTGGCAGTCCATCCAGACAATGGATGATCCTCGACCCAAAATAAGCCTGTTACTGACTGCAGCCCCATAACCATCAGACGGCATCTGAGACTGAAGTCTTTAGAGGTCTCGTCTTCTTGAACACCACAAAACTAGCTGTTTGAACTTAGTCCAGTCTCCACACAGGAGATCTTAAGATTTGTCAGAAAGGTGACCATTTGGTTCTTGGTAATTTCAATTGCTCGGTTTGGCTGGGTGACAAGCCATTGAAAGAGCACTGGTTGTAACAAATTTATTTGTATTTTTTTTATTTTTTGCCTTCCCTAGATTTTTGCTTTACAACAATCCTGTTGCTGAGCTCTGCAGGCAGTTCTTTAGAACTTATGTCTTGAATTTAGCTCGGATATGCATTGTCCGCAATGAGGCTTTCTGTAGAGAGGTGTGTACCTTCCAAAATCATATCCAGTCAAGACACTTAAGATAAATCAATACAAAAAGTCTGAAAACTGTACTGTAAACTGTAAATAGGATTTCTTTTTTGTAGATGTAGAAAATGGTAAAATTCTGTTTCGACATTGTCATAAGGGAGTATACCAGCTTTGAATCTCTTCTCCACAAGGAGGCAGTGGAAGCACTGGGAGTTCTAATTCACTCAGAGACCAACAAAATGTTCATATACAAAATGTTTAAAGAGGACATTTGGTTGTAGCAAAGTAAAAAAATTAAATAAAATAAACATTAAATCCATCACACACATTTTGAATGACAACATATCAGATACTACACTGAATATAATACAATGCAGTACAAAATCACTTCATATAAAAAGTATTAAAATAAATATTTTTGCCTTTTTGATTTTTTGCATATTTTTCATACTTGAAAAGATTATCAGATGATCGGACAAATTTTGATATTAGATAAAGACAACACTGGTAAATACAAAAGGCATTTTATAAATTATTGTTTCATTTATTTATTAAAACTTTCATAACTCACCTGGTCCCCATTGGTCAGACCTGTTCAGCCAAGAAATCATTGAAATAGAATCTGACAGTGAGGTAGACTCAACACATTATGCCCCAATCTAAAGAATCCCCTGAACAAATGAGAAACCACAGTGAGAGACATTATCCACAAAGGGGAAAAAACACATTGTCTAAAAATGACTCCAAGAGCACATCGACAACTCAAAGAGGAGGTCACAAAAGATCTAGGAAGATCTAAAGAACTGCATTGTCCTTGTTCATGATTCAAAAATAAGATGACATACCATGGAGAGAAAAACCACGTCTTATAAAAACATAAAGACTGATCTCACACTTGACAAAAATAATTGAATGATGGCCAACACTTTTGATAAATTATGTGGAGTCACAAGACAAAAGTTAAACTTTTTGGAAGGCTTGCATTCCAGTACATTTGGTCTACAACTTGTACAGCATTTCATAAAAAGAACCAACTGTCAAGCATGGTGGTGGTAGTGTGATGGTCTGGGGCTGCTTTGCTGAGTCAGGACCTGGGTGACTGGCTGTAATTGATGGAACCATGAATTCTGCTTTCTACCAGAAAATCCTGAAGGAGAATGTGTTGAATGTCATGCCCTGAAGCTCATTTGGGTTCTGCAGCCGGACAATGATCCAAAACATACCAGCAAGTCTTCTGAATGGCTCCAATATGGATGAATTAAAACATTTATGAAAAGAAGAGACAAAAAGAGAGATGTGCATTTGCAATTATATAAGTTTATTTGGTAATTGTTATAGTTGATTTAGACTTGCTCATAAGCACTTAGAATGTTTCTCTTTCAGGTAGTAATGTTGTAGCTCTTATCTGCACTGTTGTAGCACCTGCACTGTTTCTATGACTAAGAAGATTGTATTGAACTCCCTGTAACTCGCACATCAGTGTTGTCATGTCTGAATTTATGCTTGATTATTCCTGCACCTGGAAATCGCTTTGGACAAAAGCATCAGCCAAATTACTAAATGTAAATGTTATAGGATGTATATAAAGCAAACAAATAATTGAATTAAAACAAATCAACTGAATTCTATAAGGAGGTAGACACAGTGATTAGTTTCATGTCTGTCGTGTGTGTGTTTGTGTGTTTTGTGTATATATTCCCCATTACCTCACATTCCCAAACAAATTAAATTGGAGTTCCTTCATGTCCAGCAGGGAGTTGGGATGGAGCAAAGTATCAGTTTTATGGAATATTCAGGATACACCATTTTAAAACATCCCACAAGAACATCATAAACTTTTAACAGTTGATAATAATTTAGTATAAATGCAGCATCCATCAATCTCGAAAAGCAGCTGGGTTGTGGCTCACCACTTCATACCAAACTTTGTAAAATATTTCTTTAAAAAGAAGATTTCTAGACACAAGATTATAAAGAATTGATGTCTCATCATCTACAGTAGATAACACTGTAAAAAGATTCTGGGAATCTCAGTCCCTGTAGGACAAGACCAGAAACCTTCATGCTACCAATGTAGTCACATGGGCTCAGGTGGACTTTTGACAACCGACATTGTATTTGTCCATCTGTCGTTCTCTCTTCGTGTCTGTCTGTGTTTTTTGTTACTCTTGTGTATGTAATTGAGATTTAATTTGATATTTTTTGTAATTCTGTCATATTAATTCCATGTAATATGTTCAGCTGTAGAAGATCTCTCTTCTATAAAAATGTATGTCTCGGCCCCACATGCTTTAACACCCACACTTTCTTGTTTTCCCTCCTCTAACTCATTCCATCAGCTACAAACATCATTATTCCCATTTCATTCCCTCTACCCCTGTGTTTCAACTTTTCTTATCATTTTTACATGTTAAAAATGTCTTCATTTGTTCCTTCCTTCATTCATTTATTCATTCATTCGGTCATGCATGTACTCACTCACCCAGTTTTGTCTACCACGTTTCCTTTTTCCACACTGTTGCATAGCAACAGCTGCTGTAGACAGTCATTCATAGCAGAGGAAGTCCCTCACGTGAGGCAATCACGTCACACATGCTTTTCCAGTTGTGCCACGTGAGTTGCTGCAGTTTGATTGCTTGTTCGTCACACACACGCCATAAGCTGCATCCCCCTCTCTTTCTGAATGTAGAAAGAGAACAGATTTTGTTACAGGAGTTAAATCGTGTTAGATGTTTAAAGCTGGTGCTATTTTTAAATGATTGTGGCTGATAAAGTGTAGTTACGTATTAAAATGCTTGAATTAATGTACTCATCGCAGCAATCTTTCATTTATTCAGATATATATATATATTTTTTTTTGTTGTTTAATCTGCTTTTTCTTTAGTCCCTAAATGTTTAATATATTTTTGGAGTAGTGATTTATTTGCTCAGCTGTAAATGACATTTTGAGGGTCAGATTAAATTGTCAGAGTTTTGGTCAACATGTGCTCAGTCAGTATATTTGTACTGTAACTGCAGATGTGTTTGCTATAGTATTTGTGTAAAGTATCTATAGAATAAGTCAATATTTAAGCTGATAATTTTTACCTGTGGTGATACTGTTTAATTTTACTGTTGAAAGGTTTTCAGTCTACAATATCTGGAGTTTTACCTGCCTCAACCTGAAGTTCCATAACTAACAAAAAGTCACTTTCTGGATATGAAAATGGGGTGTATGTTTTAGATATTCTTGCTTGGATACAACCAAGTTTAGGACAACCAAGAGTTTGGAAGATTTTGAATCTGCTATGTCAGAACAAGGCTTGAAAGGCCACAGCTAATAGTAGGATGTGGTTCTTTTCTGTATTATCATTCTTTTTTCATTGCATAACCTGTTTATAATCAAACTTTATTCCCTATGATGCACTAACAATGTTTCAAAGGAGACAAATCTGAACTGCTGGCAAGCCAGTCAAGCAAACACACACAGAGTCAACAAAGTCATACTATTGTTTGCAGGTTTGAGGCTTGGCATTGCCATGAAATTTATTTTAAAAAATACACTACCTTGACAGTAGCATATGTCTCTCTAAAATCACAATATTTGCCTCAGCTTCAGTGGGACCTTCACACACATGCAAGACACCCATGCAATCCTGTGCCAGACCAGATGATATAATTATCTTTGACTGATAATTCTAGTTGGTTAAAGATATGAAGGGGGGGGGGGGGGGGTTCTGTCTCTGTGTTGCCCTCTAATGAGTTGGCCTGTTTGCTTATATGCTGTTTGCTTATATTTTTACACCACTGTATGTTTTGTTGTGCTTCAGGAAAATCAGGAGATGGTGCTGCTGAAGTTTAAGCCTGATCTTCCACCTCCTGTTAGTAGACCTTCATTGGAACAGCTTTCTCATCTCATCAAAACCTGTCTGCACTACCCTGAGTCTTATGACCACCCATTCCCACAGAAGAGGTATGTGTCTGATTTCACTTTCTCACTCATTCACTTATTCACACAGAACTATTGCTATATTCAATCTAAGAGGTATAATATTCAGTTTTTTATAACTTAATATTGTCCTGTCACTCATATGTATTGAATTAATTGGTTCCTAGAACATATTTTGCAGTTATTATGATGCCACTTCAAAAGCACCGTCCTCCTTCACAGATTACACTGCCTTGCTTCTCTTATGTCCTGTAGTTGTGACCTTGCGTTACTCAGTCATATTCATGTTGACTTATGTTAATTACTAGCGCAGATGCTGTAACTTAAATCCAGTTCTGGTGTCATCATTAAAGAATGCATGATGCCATTTCTGGCACCCTAAAGTAAAAATGTTCTTTCCAGTATCTGTAATGACAGAACAGTGGGAGGTATAGATGTAAATTCTTTTAATATTGGTACAAATGCTAGTATTAGCCCCCTGACTTCTACATCTTTTAGGAATTTTCATCTCACAACTTTTTATTTTTTTGCGCTCTGAGGAAATGTTAAACGAGGTTGTTATCAAAGGAGCAAACATTACAAAAATGTATGTAAGGTACATATATCATTTTTGTGGGGTATCTGTGTAGTCTTTAGCCTAGTGCTGGGCAATGTCGTGATAAATTGTGGCCACAATATGATGTTCTAAGCAGATTGTGAACCTGGTCAGTACTGTTGAATATTAGTCTGGCTTAGGTGAACTTGTTGCACTGTGGTGTGAGAAACGTTTGTGCTCATACTTTTATATAAAAAAAATATGTGGCTTTTCATTTTAACAAATGGTGGAAGAATACCAATTTTGATATCGCATATTGGGAACATTTTTCAAAGTTCTGTGATGCAATATTTTTCCCATACCACCCACCCCTACTTTAGCCGAAGTCTAGCCTTTAAGCTAGAAGCCCACTAGGCATACTTCATTTCCCTCTGTCACAACTCAATCTGTGTTTTCTTCCAAATTTGCTCTTCTAATGCAACCATTTGACCTGCACCTGATCTGTACAGCATGTTTTGGATGCTCCGGTTTCAGTGTGTGTGCGCTTACTGGTTCAGATGGGTACAATGCAGAGATCAATTTCCCCTCAGGGATATAATATAACAAATTTATGTAAGTAAAAAAATACAGCATGACAGTTTGGTAGTTTCTCTGATGTTTACTTGACCGTATGAGAGGAAGCTTAGCTTGCATGGGCATTAACAAGCAAGGCTGCATCTCAGTGTCTCCATGTTCCTAATGTAGTGCACTACACCGGTAATGAAATAAGTTTTCCACACAGAAATAAAAATATTTCTTTGCACTAATACACTCATTCATTTAATAAAAAGTCACTTTCGTTCTCCGGTAAGGATGACAATCAAGGTTAAATGAGAAATTGTCCCATTAATATAATGTAAAATGTCCTTCTCAATTTGAGGGAAGAAGCATTGTTTCATGACCTCTGCAGTGTATGTGAAGTATGGAGGTGTTCGAGATTTATGCATAAGCATGATCATACTAAATCTAAAAGATTTAGCACGGAGTAGGCTTCATCTTGCTGTCATCTAACCTGAATGTTTTCTTCTCTAGACAGACACACAATATAAAAAATAAAACTATTCACATAGAAAAATAATAAAAGCACAGTTGGCTCGACAGTAATATAATATGAAAATGCATTAGCAGTGCAAAACAAACACATGCTATGTTCAGCATTTGCAACGATGTGTTGGCAGATGTATGTTCACAATTTGGTATTATTACTAGGGATGTGCTCAAAAGATCAATCTATCGTGGCTTACTCTTGGACAATACACGCATCGATGCAGATGCTTCTGTATCAATACTGGCAGTTTAAAAACGTATTTTGGCAAACTGTCGAACTGTGTAAGAGCAGTTTTGAAAAAGAAACACCCCCTATGGTGCAGTGCGTAGTCTGAATGGCAGACTTTGGGATTTTTTTAAATACCAGTGTGTCAACAGCTGGAAATGATGTATGCAATATGTAGGCTGTGTAGTCAAGTACTGCTGCAATGCAACTAACCTCCATCTTCGTACAAATTCAACAATCGAGATTAATTTACTGAACTTTGAGCGAGGAAAAAAACACGAGAGCAAAATTTTTTGTTTGTTTTTGTTTTTCTCGCTCACAGAAGAGTTTTTGCACGAAGTGTATTTTGACAATTTGGAGCAGGAATCAAGAATTAACCTTTTCTGGTGATCCACTGATTGAAGGAGCACTTAGCTAGAACATACTCTCTGCATCTCAGGTACAAGTTGGGGATATAGTTACAACTCAGAGAAATGCTTTTAAACCAGGGCACGTGGATTGACTACACAAAATGTTTTAAATTATTTTAAGAAATAGCTGCCTGTACAGGCAACGTTTAAGTTGTGCTTAGGTTTGTATTTTGTTTATACTTTCTTTTTTATTACTTGTATACACACTTCTTCAGACTGTGTGCTTTCATTAATAAGGCAAATATGGTGCACGAAAAATAATAAAGGAACAGTTCTGCGGTTTCAGTACTTGTGTTGTTTTTAGCCATTATTCAAAATGTAATTTGATACATGTCTTTGCACCTGTATCAGGATACACATCGTATTGCAAGGTTGTCTGCATCAGATGTGTTCTGTTGTCCAAGTTTAACAGCTGTTACTGAGTCCAGAAGACATAACCAGGAATGTATGGGGTGTATGAGAGAAATTACTAGACAAACTGAGACATGAAATTACATTCCCCACAGTATGCAAACAAAAACCAAGACACATTATTGAAAATAGTGGATGCTGTTGTACATTCACGTCCATTGAAAGACAAATCACCAGAAACAACCATCAACCGGTAAGTGGAGGTGGAAAAGGTTGAGGTTAGAAAGAACTAAAGCCGGCATTTCTTTGGAGAAAAAAGTACTGCACTCACAAAGGCCAATCTGCTGGTCTTGCTTTTACTGTGGTTATGGGCAAACAGCTGGTCATTATGAAGATGAATTAGAATGTCATGCCACCTTCCATTAGTCCTGCATCGTCTTTACTCATGGCTCTTACATTATCCTTTTCTCTTTCTCTCCATTGTCCTCCCTCTCTCTATCTTTATTCATCCGTCCACACAAAAATGCACACCCATTTGCACATGTGTATGAGAACTACGAATAGATAGCTAGAAATGGTGACAGAAACTATATCACAGACATGCAAGCTTCTGCAAAACTAAATGTTGATGGACCATGATGAAAGCCCTAGCATCACCAGAAACAACACGCATTATGCATCTAAAGGACCTGGAGCACACAGACGTTCATCTCTTCTTAATGTTTGATGGCAGCAATCCTAAAATTAATTGAACACCTGATCTCAGTCAAAGGGACAATCTAAGATGTGTAATCTGTAATACATAAACAACGAATTAAGATGGCATGATGGCATTAGGGGAAAATCTTGCAGTTCCTAGTGAAGCATCTTTGAGATGTAGATGAGGATGTTACCATTTAGATAGTTAAACTATTAATAGGTATTGTTCTGATCCCTATCAGTTGTAATACAAATTACATCATGTGACTGCTTTTATATCTTTGATTACTGAATTTTCTGTTACAATTGTGCCTTTCAAGGAGTGTGTTATACAGACAGTTCTTGAAGTTGCAGGTAAAATGGATGAGGGCAAGGATCTGAGCATATGACCAGGGTCTTACTTTGACAGTGGCACAACTGGCTCAGAGCCCAGAATGGCATAATAGTAGGTCTTGTGTAGTGTTTCTGGTGTCCAGTGTTAAGTACTTGAAAGTGACTGTCATTGGGAACACACACAGTGCATCATAGTGAAATGTGACCTCTGCATTAACCCACAGCAGTGGGGACGGTACCCTGCTCAGGAGAACCTCAGTGGTGCCCACAGCAGTGGGCAGGGAGCCTGTTAGTGGGGACGGTACCCTGCCCAGGAGAACCTCAGTGGTGCCCACAGCAGTGGGCAGGGAGCCTGTTAGTGGGGAGGGTACCCTGCCCAGGAGAACCTCAGTGGTGCCCACAGCAGTGGGCAGGGAGACTGTTAGTGGGGAGGGTACCCTGCCCAGGAGAACCTCAGTGGTGCCCACAGTAGTGGGCAGGGAGCCTTTCAGTGGGGATGGTACCCTGCCCAGGAGAACCTCAGTGGTGCCTAAAGCAG
>JBBIGC010000152.1:9627420-9647772 GCA_037576955.1 Lepidarchus adonis | reverse complement strand
CTCTCTCTCTCTCTCTCTCTCTCTCTCTCTCTCTCTCTCTCTCTCTCTCTCTCTCTCTCTCTCTCTCTCTCAGGTATAAGTTACTAAGGTATTCCAAAGAGAGGCAGCATCTAGATGGCCTGAATAATCTTCAGTATTCTCCAGAAATTTCCTTAAGTAGTCTGTATAAGAACGTCACTGTTAACCTGAGCCCTGAGCTGGCCCCCATAGCAGAGTACTGACCACTCCACCTCCAGTTACCCGATGTTCACCTGTCCCTCGAAGCCCGAATATGATCCTGCACCCATGGAATGGGGAGGGGTGTGTGACACAACATGACCTACTGCTGCCAAGTAACCTTAAAACCAAGAGACAAGAGGTTAAAGGCCTGAATACTCGAACAATTGATTGTGTGTGTGGTTTGTATGTTGGGTCATTACCATGTTTTTGTAAGCGTATGTCCCATTGCATGTTTCTGTGTTCGTACTGGCTTTAGCTACTCAAATCACATCACGCTACCAAAAATGGGACAAGAAAAACAAAAAAAGCAGGAGAGAGAGCAGGGCAGGGAGTGCCAGCGTCAACAAATCAGATGTTTACTGCAAAGCCTTAACTGATTTTCATAGGCTATTATCACTCTGCGTCTCTGTTTTTGTCTGAACTGACAATGTAGAAAGCTCAGTTTTACAAATCAGCATCACTCTAGGCGCCAATAGACAATAATGGCACGTTTTGTATCATACAATAGTATTTTAAGACCTAGTATTTTTCCTACAGATGCATTCTGTGGAATCTATGATCTGTGTATGTACTGAGAATTTCCACTTTTTTTTGTATTTATTTTTTGTCTTCTATCGAGATGCGTTTGGGAGCACTCCAGTGGTGTCATGTGAGCGACGTACTTTCGCATTTCTTTTTGGCTGTTCAGAGGGCTGCTGTGAGCACTTGCATGATCCAGACTGGTCTGTAAATACCCTCCTCTTTAATGACGCTGTCGCTTAGTCTTGTAATGACGCTCATCATTCCAGTGCACACACTCTTATTTTTGGCAGCTAAGTGTCTTTCTTTTTCTTTTGTATTCTTCAAGAGAATCGGATTGTTTTTTTTTAATTAAGGACTTACAAACAGGAGTTGGTATACTGGGGGCTACTGAATATACACACACACACACACACACACACACACACACACACACACACACACACTCATTCATTCATACACACAAAAAAGTAAAATACCAATATCAGCTGCATGCCTTATTTTCTTTTGCCACATTTTAAGTGCTTTTTTTTTTTTATAAAAG
The DNA here is from genome assembly GCA_037576955.1 of Lepidarchus adonis. Taxonomy (NCBI): domain Eukaryota; kingdom Metazoa; phylum Chordata; class Actinopteri; order Characiformes; family Lepidarchidae; genus Lepidarchus; species Lepidarchus adonis. The sequence continues at coordinate 9,646,490 of JBBIGC010000152.1, read as the reverse complement.
CTTTTGTATCTTTCATGTTTTTTCTTCTGTGTAAGTTATGTCTCATTTAATGTGCACTGTACAGATGGAGGAGAAAAGGGGTGGGGAGTAAGGAATAAGTTGTTTTTACAGGTCGTTCACTAGAGGTCCTGTTGGTCAGTGGGGTTCACAGCTGCTAAAAGCCAAAATGCCCTTGACTGGGTTTGGCGTGTGTGTGTGTGTGTGTTTGCGCACGTGTGTGTGTGCGCAAATGACTGAATGATACTCTGTGTAAGTATCTTTTGATGTTGCACTCTAGTCTGACCACAAGTTGGGCCTGGATGAGAGAGTGATCTCAGTATTACTCTTGAAAGGCATCAGGAGTGAGTATGGGAGATGAAGACTTTACACTTTAAGCACTCAAAGCTGTGGTAAGCAGACTGTAAGCTGTGCTTTTGTACATTTTGTTTGCCTTTGTATATATTCTTGCATTGGAGATGTTGATGCACCATTTGTTGCTTTATTTGTATGGGTTTTTTGTTATTATTCAGTTTTTTGCTAGTGGTTATTTTTTATCATATCTGTTGTTAACAGAACTGCTGTTTGGGAGTGTGTGTGTGAGTGAGTGAGAGAACATACAGGCTTCTACAGAGGGCAGACCATATCAGCACTACAGTTTGTGGCACTGGTTTAAGTGTTCCTGTAGTGGAGATACACACGTAGCCCTAATTGTGAAGTGCTACAAATGAGCTTTGAAATGCTGGCTGATTTTAATCACAGGGTGAGCTAGTGTAGTGGCTCCCAGCCTTGTAAACTTTAGTGGTTTTCTGGATCTAGAACATTCTTCAACTCAAGTTGACAAGCTGATGAGTTGATTTTTAGGTGTTGAGGTGGGGAAAGCATCCAAAGTGCAGAGCAGGGAGCCTCCAGATTTGAAATATCTGCTCTAGTGCAGTCGAACATGTTCTGTGGCTGTTGGAGGTGCTCTTGTGTTGGTCCTCACTGTGCTGAAGCACGGGTGCTGAGTGAACGCCTGTCTGAAGTATTCCTTAGTGCTGAGTCTCTTGTTTACAGATTTTCTTTCTTAAACCTGCGGACTAAAGTCTGTATCTGATCAAGTCCCTGTTATTAGGGTTAGTGGTTTCTTGAAGGAAGAATTAGTAAGCCCGCTCTTTGTCGCTCTAGAAATAGGGTCCAAAATGAAGGATAATGCTTAAATGAAGGAGATTATTAGTGCCAAAGTCCTCTGGTTCTCTCTCAAATCTAAACCCTAAAACCCTATACTTTTTGCTCCCTGTCTGTTCTTTCCAATTTTGCCACTGAAAGCTTGCATTTATAAAATGTAGCTTGTGACCTTTTCTCCTATATTTCTGTTTGTCGCGTATGTTTGAGGGAGAAAGAGGCACTAACTTGAAGGGGAATTACTGGCTTAGCAAGATACACTACACAACTTTACACTACAAATAATTACATAAAGGTGAACAACTTGAGGAATATTATTTTCACTCCTGTTAGGTTTAGTGTGAAAGCAGGTTTTCTCCTCACCCTTTCAAGTGTTTCTGTGTAAGGGAAAGAGACAAACATCATACTGTGATTCATATTTTAAAAGGAAAAAATGTTTTTGAAAACCATAGGAAAAAAAAAAAAACCTTAAGTGACGTCACATTAGAAAACTACATTTCCCATATCTCCACTTGAATAGGGCACAGTATTCTGTGATCTACAGGCACTGGTTCACAGTATTCTGTGATCTACAGGCACTGGTTCACAGTATTCTGTGGCAGGACTGTCAGATCTCTCATTGCAATATGTAGTGTGCACTGCTTAACTTTGGCATAAATTGTGTTCATTATTTTGTCTTTGACATTTTTATATGTAATTAGGGCTGATTTTCACCAAATGTACAAAACCATGACTGAAAACTACAGGCATCAAACTGCTAAAAGAAGTACCGGTCATTGACGATGTCTTGGATGCGCACATTGCAGAATCTTGATAGTAAGCTAGTAGTAATATCGCTGTCAATCATAAACATTTTCACATTAGAGAAGGTATGCAGCCTCCTCTGTTATCCCTGTATTTCAAATCTGACTTATGCCCGCAGTGTTTTTTGCATAAGTGTATTACTGGAAGCAATGATTGATCCGTATTACTGTTTTTACTTAGTTGTAGCTGTGAAGGACGTGTTCAATTCAGATCTGCAGGTTTAAAATAATTTCAGCCCCTAAACAAATGAAAGAACATGTACCTCATCCCTTGTCTGTCTGATGTTTTGGAAAATGGAGAGTTTTAAAGATTTGTTCACAGATTTGTAACATGGTGTTACAATTTTTTGCAGTATTCATATTTGTGCCTTGATTATTTTTTTCCCCCCCGTTCATTTTACACATTTGCATTCTTGGTTGGGAGATGCAGTGAGGTGGTTGTGCATAATAAAATAATGTAGAGTGCACCGTTATTTATTATTTTAATTTTTTTTATTTGAATCTGGAGCTAGCCTCTTAAGCATCTGAGGAACTGGAGCAAACAATCGGGAGGAGCTTTTCTTCCCAGTCTTTGTTTCTCCATTTCTGAGGGTCCACTTTTACTAGAACAGTTTCAGAAGCAGGATGTCTTGATGGTGAGTGCTAGAACTGACGTACAATCCTGGATCCAGATTTTTGTTTTGCCAGTTTGTTCACTGCGTTGCCGGTTTGTTCACTGCATTACGCTCTGTAATGATCATTAAAAGAGTTTATAGTTGAAACAATTGTTCTGAGACCACTGTCTTTTTTTTCTCTCTTAAATATGGACCCGTTAAAGTCCAGTTGTGGCCGTGTTGGAGGAGATATTTTTATGACTACCTGTGATCGTAAAATACAGTCTTCAGTCATGTGCTTTGACCACTACAGCTGTTGTGGTGTAAGAGAAGGGGCTCAGTAGCAAGGCCAGAGTGTAGTGGCGATGTCCTTCTGTGTGAGCCTCAAACACCATCTGCAATCAATAAAAAATGGCCACATTTAACTGGCTGCTAACATCTCATAGTCCACATGCAGGGCTTGAATTGTGTCCAAGTACAGTACATTAATGTGTTATGAATGGTCCATCGAGGGCTTATCTACTGTTTGATTTATCTACCGATTGTGTTTATAGAAAACGTATATGTTCTTAAATATTTACTCTTCATCCTTAGTAAAAATGTAGCACTTGGTTGACATCCAGAAAGGGATTCATTTTGGATTTCTGCCAGAGTTTTTGTTGAGTGTCAGAGTCCAGTTTACACACTTCTATGCAAACTCACCAATATGTGCCACAATATATCTCTTAAAGGAAAACCCTTTTCATGCAAAACTGTAACACTTAAAAACAACGTTTAAGCCCAAAAGGGACAAAAGTGAATTATTCTGAAATAATTTGTAGTTTATTTTAAGAAAAGTAGTAGAATTAGTTATTATTTTCTATCAGGGAAGGATATAAGGGATATAGTCCCATATACAACGGAGAAAGCGCATGGGACTCCTAGCTTTATTTGTTTTTATTTCTACTCACATCAGCAACCTCATGGAATGGTGTACGACCTTCTGCCTTCCAGTATGATTTGGTGTCGAACTCTACACGGTACACACCAGGTGTAAATTCCTGGTCTGTGAGGAGTTCATGGACCTCACCAGTTATATCTGTCGTCCTGTAGAATAAGCAGAGTGGGACATTGAATAAGATAATGACCTAGACGATTGATCAACTATTAAAATGTATTTTTTTCAAGGAACCCAAGAGAAATATCGACTAAACACCATTTTGAGAAAGAATAAGGTTCTTTGCTTTAACAGAAGCTACTTTTTTTTTTTTTACATCTGGAAGAACTTTTCAGAAAAAAATCTTGATGAACTTATATTGTGTATGTCTTAAATGCTTCTACACAGTCACATCTTTCTCAAACATGGCTCTATTTCTTTCCCAAAAGCGTAAAAATGGTGGAGTTGATTATTAAATCGGCTAATTCACTCAAGCCTTGTTCAAAAGCGTTGGGCTACCATTCAGCTCATTCATAGCTGCTAATAAAATTTAATTGAAATTTTAGGCAAATGGTTTTGACGAGTCCCCCACGACCCGAAAGGCATAAAGCTGTTTGGAAAATGGTTTCACGATACACAAACTTTGCATTAATTTTTTATTTTTATTTATTTATTTATTTATTTTTTTTATAACTACACGTATGATCTTACCCACTGCTGATCTTTTCCCATGTCCCATCAGTGCCTTTTCGGGAGACCTTAAGTGCCACATTTCCAGCAGGAACACCCTTCACTGCATCTAGGATCTTTACTGTCAGTGGACAATGACTATCTGAACCTCCATGCAGATCCTAGGTCAGTCAAGCACACAACAATACACAAACAACTATATATGTAAAGTTTGTAAGCAAAGATCATGCATTATACTTAAAATAGTAAAGCACAGTGTCCCAAACTAGAGTACTACAGCAGGTCAGAGTACCTTTCCTACTCTAGCATACCCAGTGCATTTCCTGACTAGCTTGCAAAATGGATGATTTTTGAAGCCCAATTGTTCCCATGCCTTAAAATGGCTTTAGCTTATACCTTGAGTAGTCATAAGAGAGACTTGCATAAGGAAAGAAAACGTTCTGAATTCTGCCAACCATTAAGCCAAAAGGTTAGCTGGGAATTTGACCAAGTAATGCCAGCAGGTTCTTAGTCAATTAATCTGTCTGATACAGTCAGCAGTTCTGGTTTGGCTCAAACATGTCATATTCATTTGGTCATTCTTAAATAATAATATGAAAATGAATACTAAAAAATAGTAAAATTGTTCATTATCAGCAATGGTCCTGTTCTTTAAATTCTTACTTCCCATTTTCATCCCTCCTTACACAAGCAATGAGACAAAGTCCTTAATAACATTGAATTTCAGTTACAAAATAATATCATTTCCATCTTTCTTTCAACTCAAAAATTGGGAAAAATTGTAACTTTTGTAACACATCTACCTAGTAATTATTCCAAGCACTTGGAATATTTGATGGGAAACAACTGTGTTGTTCAGTTATAATATTCTCTATAAAACAGGATGTACACAGCCTGTGCTATATTCCTAATAATATACACTTTATTGATACAATTTTTTTCTTTCATAATTGCAATCTATAGTGTTTCAATGGCACCACTGCGTGAACTGGTTCAGTTACTCACCACTGGGGCAGCCTGGCAGAAGACGAGGGTTGTGGCCAGCAGTAGAAAAAGGCTGGTTTTGTCCATGGTGGAGGAAAACTTGCTGCTCATAAGACTGATACTGTCTTATATAGTGAAATTGCTCGTTGTGTGGTCAGGTGACTACAGGGGAGCTCTGGACGTTCTGTTGACACAGTAAATAAGAGGGGAATGTGTAACTCCAAACAAAACGACCTTTGTGGCAATTTCAGTTATTAATCCTCAGAAATATTCGTTGGCACAATGAAAGTTCTCTCAGTTTTCAGGTTTTTGGAGAGAAATGTAAAAGCGAGGCGCCAACATTCCTTTAGAATTATCTTGGTGTTACTGGAAAAGGTATTTCAGTGACTTTTAATTACCGAATGTCTTCCCATCTCTCCTGATCCAACAATCACAACCATACCTTTCACTCTAAAAATGTTTGGGATTATTACAAAATTGATGGATGGCTTCTCCCATGAAACAACAATGTGGAGGATGAAGACTGAGGTATCAATTGTTCTAAGAAAATTTTAATGCACCTGTTTACAATAAAAGCTGCTTCATTATTACACATTTTTGCATGAGCCTTGAATTACAATGGACTGGACTCTGATTCGAAAAAAAAATCTTCGGCTGTGAAACAGCCTCTGGGTGGCGCTAAAGACTTAAAACAATTTCAAATTGTTTATGTAAAATAGATTAGGATTATTTGGTTACAAAATGTGTTATATTCCAATGACAGGCAACATAATCATTATAAGCTGATTTATATATTGCCTCACAAGTTCAAGGACACTTATATCATATCATTAAAGCACTTTCTGCAACATTATATTTTTTTTCAGTGAAAATGTTGAAGAATAAGTAGAACACTGAAGTGAATAAGACATTTTTACACAATTTTAAAAAGTAAGCTTTTTTTGTTAACAGTGATTTCTAGAAACATCATTTAAATAACAATAACTTATAGACTGTGTCTGTGTTTGCAAATTATTTAGAATCTTCTATATTTTACTATAAATATCCCATCAATACACAGTACAAGCTGAGGATATTGAAGATCACTTTTCTCTCCCATGCAAGGCATGTGATAGTCTTCAGCTTTGCTATAGATGATGTGGAAAAAGCCTGAAGGCTTTCTAGTTTGAGAACTAAATCTTAAGATTATTCAAATTAAAACCTTAAACCAATGGTGTGGAAAAACCTGAATCAAACAGGTATGGAAATCATGTGTTGAAATCCAGCAACATCTCAGAGTTGCAGCTGTTCTGCATGGAGGAATGTGTAGGAACGACAGTTTCCTGAAATACACTACTCACAAAAAGTTAGGGTTATTCGGCTTTCAAGTGAAATTTGAGGATGAACCTAAAATGAACTATAACCTTCACAGGTGAACTTAATGTGACCTTCCCTAAACTTGTGAATGCACATCTGCAATTGTTCAATATTTCAGTACTTTTTACACAACTTGCTGTTTTCTAATTAGGAGTTTAGCGGCAAAATTCACAACAGGTGTTTGTTCCATGAATTGACCAATAATTTTCCTGGTTCAATCAGAATTGGTATTTAAACAGTTCTGCTCATCGTGCTGTTCACATTCTGACATCATGAGACTAAAACAACACCTAACAGTCGATCAACAGTATCTCACCATTACGAGGATTCAAACAGGATCTTCTCGTACTGAAGTGGTCACTGAGGTTAGTGTGTCAGAGAGTCATCGGCAGGTTTCTACCGAGAGACACTGATGTAACACTGATGGCAGCTTAATTATGAACAGTGCCCTGTGGAACCACATGATGGATGCCTCTCAACTCCACGCATAATTAAAGGGAGTTGAGCGGCACCCAAGTGTCATGTCAGACCTTTCAACACCGTTTACATCATTAAAAAGTCCATACTACCTGCAGAACATGATTAATCCAGTCATTGTGCCCCTGCATGAACAACTCCGGCCTAAATTCATCTTCATGCCCAACAATGCTCCAGTTCATCGAGGTCGCATCATTACGGAACAGCTGCTGGAGACTGGGGAACTTCAAATGGAGTGTCCTGCACTTTCTCCAGACCTGAATCTCAATCTCACATAGGTCACTGTGTAGAGGCTCGTAACCCTGTACCCCAGAACCTCAATGACCTGTGGGGTGTCCTGCCTCAGCGGCAACAAGTCCACTTGTGAACAGCATGAGGTAGTTGTTCTATACTCACCACTGTTGTTGGCTTTCATTTCAATAAATTGTTTGAGATGAGGCAATCACCACTGCAGACTTTCAAGTTTTTCAAATTTTTTTCAAACCTTTCAAATTTTACAAAAATTTCACCCAAAAGCCAAATATCCCTATCTTTTGTGAGTAGTGTTTTCACTCAGCTGTTGTTGAAATCTTTGGGATGTGGAGTCTTAGGCACTGGTACATCACAAAAAGGTTTTCCAGAGCTGTGGTACCTTCTTCAGCTTCAAAACCCCACAAAGTTGGTTTGCACAGCACTTGACAACACGGGACCAGCTGCCTTTCTTGCGTTGATCCTCCTCAGCTCTCTCCTGACCTGAGCAGCAGAATGGGACAAGCTGGAGCCATGTGCTGGATGTGTACCTGCTGTAGTTGTGGGAGAGGTTTGTGGTGCATGAGGTGAAACAGAAGTGGCGGTGGAGGTGTCAGTAGCACATTTTTCTCTTTCTGCACCTTTTTCAGCACCTCCCTGTCTCTGCTTTGAAGGCACTCTTCTTCTGCTTGAGGGCGACCTTGATATCAGTGGTAATCAAGGGTTTGTTGTTAAGGAAATACCACACAGTCCTGGTGGGTTCGGTGTTATCCACACAGTAGACTCAAAACAGTCCTTTAGAGCCTCTTCACTCTCATCCCACCATCTCTGCACGGCTGCTGGCTCCCTGCGCACCAAGGGCTCGTACACAGGGTCCAGGTTCACCATGTTGTGATCAGATTTTCCCAGGGGAGGGAGAGGTGATGAAAATGTTGAGGACCACTGCTCTATGACAGTCTGAGCCCAAATCCAGGTTGTAGATCCCTGTCTTTTGACTAATATCTTATCTTTTCTTAATCACAATACAATCTAAAATGTCAAAAAGGATTATTGCTTCTATAATCTATAGTCGAACTCTGATCCTGGAGGCCGGTGTCCTGCACAGTTTGATGTTTTCCCTGCTCAGACACACCTGGTTCAACTCACCTGTTAATTAATAAGAGTGTGTTTGAGGAGGGAAACTACCAAACTGTGCTGGACCTTAAAATATCACTGATAAACATTTTTAATAGCATAAATAATAACCAAGCAATATTTGCAAATGATCCCAGAAACTGATGTATCTTTTAAAGTTTTATTGTTAAATATGTGGTTATGACTGATGTGTTAACTGGAATATGTACAAAAAAAGACTCATGATCTTTCCAGAACATTTCGCCTGAATCTCAAGTGGATTATGGGATTATGTGCATAACATAAGAATTAACGACTCCAAATCAGGACTTATATTAGAAACCTATCATCTTATAAAGTCTGTACATAGGTGCAGAGGCAAACAGAAGCATTCTTGTCAGTTGTCTCCACTTTTGGAATAAAGGTTCCTGCTTATTCTTTCTTTTTTAATGTCTAATATTAGGAAAACATCTGCTCTAAGGAAATATTTTAGACATTTCACCAAAATAATGCAATATTTGCGCAGTATGGAATCATGCATACATGGCTGAATTCCAAATGGCTATTCACTAGAGATAGTATTGGTCATTTGGGTTCAGGAGGGTGTTTTAGAGAGGGATAGCGACAAAATTAGCCAAATCTAGTCAGAGAAATTAGGCCACAGATAAACCACATGTTCATAAACTACTTTTTTTAAAAGTTTCATTGTGATTTGCACTTACCCACATGACTTTTGGGACTCAGCAACGTTTCAGATGACTTTTTACTGTTCCTGTGTTTGTTTTTAGGGCTAACAGTGGTTACCTGTTCTGATTCGGACTGAAATCTGCTGTTTCTGATTATGACGTACTGGCTGTTGACAGGATCTGTTCCACAGACTTTAGTGTGGTTTACACTTGACCTGAATCCTACTGAGATGTTGTGAGATGACCTTAAAAGGTGGTTCAAGCTCAAACATCCTCCAATGTGGCTGAACTAGAACAATTCTGCAAAGATGAGTTGACTAAACTTCCTCCACAGCGCTAAAAAGACTCATAGCAAATTCTTGCAAATGCTTAATTGCAGTTGTTGCTGCTAAGGGCCCAACTAGATATTAGGTTTAGGCGGCACTTTGTCACACAGGGGCATGTAGGTTAAGATTTTTCTCTTTTAAAAATAAAATCCTTCACTTTAAAGACACATTTTGTGCTTATTTGTGTGTGTGTGTGTGTGTGTGTGTGTGTGTATATATATATATATATATATATATATATATATATACACATACACACACACACACACACACAAGTATACAAGTGCTGGTCATAAAATTAGAATATTGTGAATATATATATGTTTTTTTACATTCTTTTCTGAAAGTGACATCTATATATTATATAGATTCATTACACAGAGTGAAATATGGCAAGCCTATATTTCTTGGAATTTTAAAGATTATGGCTTTCTGATAATAAAACCATAAATTCACTGTGTCAAAAATTCACGTAAGATCAATAAAAATTATATTTTAAACAGAAATGTCAGGCTTCTGAAAAGTATGTTAATTCCTATGCACTCAATACTTGGTAGTTCCTCCTTTTGAATAAATTACTGCAGCAATGTGATGTGGCATGGAGGAGATCAGTGTGGCTCTGCTGAGGTGGAATGGAAGCCCAGGTTGCTTTGATCTCAGTCTTCAGGTCGTCTGCATTGTTGGGTCTGGTGTCTCTCACCTTTCTTTACACACTGTTGCTAGTATTTTGGCCCATTACTCCATGCAGATCTCCTCTAGAGCGGTGATGTTTTGGGGCTGTCGCTGGGCAACACGGACTTCCAAAGATTTTCTATGGGGTTGAGATCTGGAGACTGGCTAGGCCACTCAAGGACCTTAAAATGGTTCTTAGGAAGCCACTTCTTCGTTACCCGGGCGGTGTGTTTGTGATCATTGTCATACTGAAAGACCCAGCCACATTTCATCTTCAGTGCCCTTGCTGATGGAAGGAGGTTTTCACTCAATCTCTCAATACATGTCTCCATTCATTTTTTCATTTACTTGGATCAGTCGTCCTGGTCCCTTTGCAAAAAACCACCCCCAAAGCATGATGTTTCCACCCTCATGCTTCACAGTAGGTATGGTGCTCTTTGGATGCAACTCAGCATTCTTTCTTCTCCAAACATGACAAGTAGAGTTTTTACCCAAAATTGATATTTTGGTTTTATTGGACCATAAGACATTCTCCCAATCCTCTTCTGGATCAAACAAGTGCTCTCAAGACAGGGTTTGACATGTACTGGACAGGGACTGCACTGGACTGCAGGATTTGAGTCCCTGGCGGCATAGTGTGTTACTGATGGTAGCCTTTGTTACTTTGGTCCCAGTTCTCTGCAGGTCATTCACTAGGTCCCCCGTGTGGTTTTGGGATTTGTGCTCACCGTTCTTGTGATCATTTTGGATGAGATCTTGCGTGGAGCCCCAGATCGAGGGAGATTATCAGTGGTCTTGTATATTTTCCATATTTTAATAATTGCTTCCACAGTTGATTTCTTCACACCAAGCTGCTTACGTATTGCAGATTCAGTCTTCCCAGCCTGGTGCAGGTCTACAATTTTGCTTCTGGTGTCCTTTTTGGAGTCTGACTGTTTGAGGTTGAGTTCAAACAGGTGCCATTAATACAGGTGACAAGTGGAGGATAGAAGAGCTTCTTAAAGAAGAAGTTACAGGTCTGTGAAAGGCAGAAATCTTGCTTGTTTGTAGGTGACCAAATACTTATTTTCCACCATAATTTGCAAATAAATTCTTTAAAAATCAGACAATGTGATTTTCTGGATTTTTTTTTCACATTTTCATAGTTGAGGTATACCTATGAGGCCTCTCTCATCTTTTTAAGAGGGAGATCTTGCACAATTGGTGACGAGATATCAAATTCTGCTATTCAACTCCTGGGGTTCTTCGTGCATCGAGCGGACAGGTCGCGGGAGACAACTGGGAAAACCAGAGGTGGAGGTGTTTGCCTCATGATCAACAACTCCTGGTGTGATTATGCAAACGTGCATCCGATTAAGTCCTTTTGCACACCGGACCTGGAGTATCTGATGCTTTTGTGTTGACCATTTTGGCTACCAAGGGAATTTACGGCAGTCACTATCACGGCTGTCTACATCTTTCCGCAAGCCGACATCGACTGAGCACATGGGGAACTGTATAATGGTATCAGCAGTCAGGAAGCCGCGCACCCAGAGGTGGCGTTTATCACAACCGGGGACTTTAACAGTTCAACTTGAGGAAAGTTTTATCCAAACTCCATCAGCACATCCAGTTAAACACACGAGGAGATCGGCTGTTCGACCACTGCTACACTTCCTTCTGGAACATGTACAAAGCCCTCCCCTGCGCATCATTCAGCCAATCAGATCACTGGTCCATTCTGCTCCTGCCTGCCTATAGGCAGAAGCTGAAACAGGAATCTCCAACCCTTAGGAGGGTGCACTGCTGGTCGGATCAATCAAAATCCATGCTACAGGACTGTTTTGATTTTACTGACTGGGAAATGTTTCGTATTGCAGCAGACAACATTGATGAATATGCAGACTCAGTCTGCGGATTGATCAGGAAATGCGTGGATGATGTTGTCCCATCCTAAACAGTGAAAGTTTTCCTAATCAGAAACCATGGATAAACAGTTAAGTTTGTATGGCACTGGTGGCACAGAACTCTGCCTTTGTCTCCACGAACATATTGGACTATAAACACGCCAATTACCAACTCAGGAAGACAATTAAATCAGCAAAACGGGAGTACAGGGACAGAGTAGATCAACAATTTGACAATCCTCAGAAAATGTGGCAGGGACTCAACACAATCACAGACTTTAGAGGGAAAATCAATACACCACAGGCCTCAGCCTCTCTGTGTGAGGATCTAAATGCATTCTATGCTAGATTCGATACAGCAAACACAACGAGACTAGACAGCGTATGCATTACGGATGACGTCTGTACGCATACTGTGTCTGAAGAGGATATATGGAAGTGCTTCAGAATGGTGAACGCATGCAAGGCCACTGGCCCTGACGGAATCCCCGGCCGTGTCCTCAAATCATGCACTGTTCAGCTGGCTGGAGTGTTTACAAACATCTTTAATCTCTCCCTCGCTATGTGTGTAGTCCCAGCCTATTTTAAAATGGCCACCATTGTTCCTATCCCCAAATCACCCACCATCAAATCCCTGAATGACGGGCGACCAGTAGCATTGAGCCCCATAGTGAGCAAATGCTTTGAGAGGCTGGTAACTTCATCCACTCTGCACTACCTGACTCACTGGACCCTCTACAAATCGCATACCTCTACAACAGGTCCACTGATGCCATAGCACTGACACTACATACTGCCATCTCCCACCTGCAGAAGAGAGATACGTATATGTGAGAATGCTGTTTGTAGATTACAGCTCAGCATTCAATACCATTGTTCCCTTGAGACTGGACAGGAGACTACACGATCTAGGACTGAGCAGCTCTCTCTGCGTCTGGATCCTCAATTTTCTGTCTAACAGGTAAGACTGGGCAGTTTCACCTCATCCTTTGTCATAATGAACACTGGTGCTCCACAGGGGTGTGTACTAAGCCCCCTCCTGTATTCACTTTATACCTACCACTGTGTGGCCGCTAGCAGCTCCAACATCATTGTGAAGTTCGCGGACGTCACAACAGTGGTGGGTCACCAACGGCAAGAGACAGCGTACAGAGAGGAGTTCAGTGCCCTGACACACTGGTGCCAGGAGAACCGTCTCACCCTCAATGTTGCCAAGACCAAAGAGCTAATAGTGGACTTCAGGAAATGCAGAGGGATCAATAGCTCTGCTGTGGAAAGAGTGAGCAGCTTCCGTTTCCTGGGTCTAGCCTTTGCAGAGGATCTGACATGGTCAGTCCATATGTCCATATGATTGTTAAAGCTTTACAATGCACATCTATACAGTCTATACAGTCTTGTGAAAAAAGTATTTGCCCTCTTCAGGAGTCAGATCATCAAACAAATTTCTAATATTAAACACCCTGAGTAAATACAAAATGCAGTTTTTAAATGATTTTATTTATTAAAGGGAACAAACCTATCCAGACCTACTTGGCCGTGTGGTACCCTTGATCAAGATACCACTGCATTTTGTGTGATGGGGTGTGTTCACAATGACTTTCAGTCACTTTCACCTAGTCCTCTGGGTAAACCAGTTTGCTTAGTTATTTTATGCCCTTTAATTTCTTCTACATTCAAAACCGTGATGAGATGATGCCCATCAACATATCCCAGACCCTGGTTTGCACAGTTGTAACATATTCCTCTGCATTATTATCTTATGTTGTTCATATACTGTATTGTCTGAATATGTTTCCCTTTTCCATTTCACTTCTTAGACATGAATAAATACTGTTCTTGTAATAATATAAAGTTTAAAACATAGTCTGTGTACATTTTAAGGAAAATTTAGCTTTTAAAATTGACAATACTCTGCATTATTGGCCTCATCTATGAGTGTTCAGTTTCTTTTATTAATATTAATGCCCAAATACTTTTTAAATGTTGGTTTTATTTCTTAAACGTGAATAAATATAAACATTTGTTTTAATAACTATTAGTACCAATTAAGATAATATAAGATATAGCTAAACTTTGATATTGAAAGTGATATTGTGCCATGTCTAGAAGAGCTTTAAAAATACAGCAGGTAAGAATAACCTTTCCTTAATTAGTAAGACAGTTATTCTGCATTAAAGTACAGATAAATAGGCTTCTCCCTCTTAGTTTGATGGAGTGATGGTGGTGTGTGTGTTTGGTGTGTCTGTGCATGTTAGTGAGGCAGGGCTGGTGCAGTGAATCATATGGAGCAGATGGGTGATGGAATGAAATGAGCCTCCATGTGGGCTGTACTGCAGGAATAATAATCACAGCACTATTGATTCCTGCGATAACAGAGCCAGACCTTGAGAGAGGGAGAGACGAGGAGTATAGAGCGAGTGAGTAAGAAGGAGGAGATAACTGCTGGAATAGAGCAGAGATTAGAACTGATAGGGAGGGATGGACAGTAGAGATACCAGCCAAAACACAGAAACAGTGCTAGAACAGGGAGAAACAGAGCAAGAACCCCAGAGAAAGCTGGAGGGATTTTAAGGCAGTAGAAGAAACATGCCAGAGGAACAATGAAAGAAGGAGAGATAGGAAAAAAGTGAAAATGGGGAACAACACTGAAGATATAGGCAAGATAAAAGGGTGTACGAGTGTAATTACTTCACTAGAAGAACTATAATACGTCACCACCCCCCCCCCCACACACACACATCCTGCCCTATTTCTCCTTGAGCAGAAATATTAGGAAGAGTTCAAAAAGATATACTCAGGTATACAGTCAAACCCCATTAGCTTGCCAAACTTGCCTCTCGCCATGAAAGGTTGCAGAACAGATTTACTTCCATGTTATTTACCTTGTTAAGCCACCAACCTTACCTCACACCTTCACCACAAAACACAATGTGTCCGGTGTATGCATTTCTCAATAAGTAGCTTGTCAAACTTGCATTTGTCTTCCTGCTGAATGTAGCCTACAAGTCCACAGTCAACGCAGCATCTACCAGGAAATCTTTCATGCTTTCTTCTGCTGACAAGCTTTATGGAGATGCTGATTTCATTTTCCAGCAGGACTTGGCACCTGCCCACACTGCCAAAGGTACCAAAAGCTGGTTCAACGACCAGGGCGTTACTGTGCTTGATTTTCCAGCATAACTCTTCTGACCTGCACGATTCTATCAGCCTGTTAGCTGAAGTACAGATGTCAACCTTTGCAGTTTTATTATTATTATTTTTGTTTAAAAGCTTTATTTTTGTTTAAAAAAGGGTTTCAAAGAAACTTCACTAATTTGTTTTGATAGCTCGCAGCCCTGCCTCTCTGCAAATTTAGGGTTTGACTTCATATAAGTATAAGTATATGCTTTATGTCAATATAAGTATATGCTATATGTCCTCCATAATTATTTTCACCCCTGGTTAAGATGTGTTCTTTAGCTTCTAATAAATTCAGAATTAAAGAAAAGAAAAGCCATTCATTCATTCATTCATTCAAGTGCATTTATTATATATAATATAATTAATATAATTATTTTACATTATATCATGTGTGCCACAATTATTGGCACCCCTGATGTTAATACTTTGTACAACCCACTTTAGCCAACAAACAGCATCTAATCTTCTATAATGTTTCACAAGATGGGAGAATACAAGACAAGGGATCTTCCACCATTCCTCTTTGCACAATCTCTCTAAATCATCCAGCGACCTGGATCCTCTCCTCTGCACTCTCCTCTTCATTTCACTCCACAGGTTGTCAATTGGGTTGAGGTCTGGGGACTGAGATGGCCATGGGAGAAGCTTGATTCTGTGTCTGGTGAACCATTTCTGTATTGGTAATTTCCATTACCAGAGTGATGATCACCGTAACACATGGCAACACACTTTTTGGAATCATCAGAGACCACATCCCACTTTTCTAACTTGGTGTCTGATTCTGATCTCAGATCTGCATTCGGTCTCATCAGTTTTGTGTGTGAGGAGTAATGTGAGTTTACACTGCACTCGCATCTACAATGTATCAGCACCAACGAAGGAAACTGTTCAATCTCTTCAGTGAGTCACAGATTCTCACACTGGCTCCATCTACAGAATGGTATCACTGTTTCTTCAGTCTGAGTCGTACACCATCCAGCAGTAGTCACATCATCTTCTCCTTCCAGAAAACTTGGTAGTGATACTCCATCGACTGAACGTCCTGGTGAGAACGTTCTCCTCACTCCTTATTTACCTAGATGTTCTGGAAAGATCTCTAGATGGGAGCTGGAAGTGGGTTTTCATCTCAGTTTCTGCTCTGAATCAGCAGTTTCTGGAGTCCTTCCTCATGTGCAGGAGACTTATGGTCCAGAAAGTTCTGGCAGAGGAGCTGGGCAGCCCTGAATTATCATACAATAGATCTTCAGCTTCGTCATAACTATTATACGAGTTGGAGAAAAACATACCTCTGAGATCAGTATGAGAACATTACAGAACATCATCAGTTAGAACGGCCTGTTATTACAACAGGCTAAAATGTATTGTTCCATAATGTCTTCCAGCTCCTGTACATGCGTGTGTGCATACAGCAAGACACAGTCACCGAGCGCACATTTACACACACTAACACACACACACATCCAGGCTTCCGGTTGGTGCAGCAGCTGCACTACAGCAGAGAGAGTGGGGTCCACTTTCGCTCCACTGCACATCCAGACATCTTCTGAAGTGTTGGTGCTGGCTTGTCAAGAGGAGTGTCTGCCCAAGCATTGCTGCCCTGGTCAAAAACAGACACTCCCAGCACAGTCACTCCACAGCAGAGCAGAGCCCTAGGTGTGCAGGCTCCTCCATAACGGCGCTTTCTTAACTTGGTATTATTTGATGGAGCTGCTCTTTTCAGTCGACAAATTCGTGTCCATGTTCTAGCTACACATTCATCAATAAAGTAAAACAAGCTGTGGGTTGGTCTCGTATAAACAGAATTTTTGTCACTCCCAAATGTGGTAGTGGTAGTTCTTCTTCTGCTGCTGCTGCTTCTTTTTCTTCTTCCTCTTCTTCTTCTGCTCCCATTAGGAATCACTACAGTGGAGACTCTGTTTCCATCTCTTCCTTTTTCTCTTTGGTTCCTCTCAAGGTTTCTTCCTATCTAGGGAGTTTTTCCTTGCCACTGTCGCTTTGCTTGCTCATTTGGGGCTCGGACCCGGATTCTATAAACTCTGTAAAGCTGCTTTGTGACAACGACAGTTGTAAAAAGCGCTCTATAAATAAATTTGACTTGACTTGACTTGACTCTTTCTACCTCTTTTCCTCCTGCCTATCAGCTCCATCCTAAACATCCTATTCCCAATATTGTCAACCTCTCCTCTGCACAAGTCCAAACCAACACGATCTCGCTTATGACTTTATCTCCAAACCGTCCAACCATCCTCCTCACTCCAACACCAACCTGAGCATCTTTAAGTCTGCACCTTCAGCTCTGCTGTCTGCCTTTCTATCAGTGCTGCCGTCTCCAACCCATTTAACATTTAACCATCTCACTACCATCCTGTAAACCTTCCCATTCACTCTTGCTGTCTCCAACCCGTATAACACAGCCGGTCTCACTACCGTCCTGTAAACCTTTCCTTTCACACTCTGTGGTTCCCGTCTGTCACCGATCACTACAGCTACTCCTCTCTACACACTCCAACCTGCTTGAACTCTTTTCTTTACTTCTCTTCTGCACCTCCTGTTACTCTGGCCTCAGGATGATCTTTGATTTTTATATACAGTGCCCTCAATAATAATTTTTGGGACGAAGACATGGGTTTTTTTTTGGGGGGGGGAGGTTAAAATTATTTACCCCCCTGCTCTTCAGTGTACCATTTTTTAATCAAACAGGTGTGATGTGATTAATCTTTTTAACAGTGCCCCCTAGCGGTTCAGGCACTAGCGGCAAAAAAATACTATGTTGGATATGGAATTTTAGCCAGTAAATTGTTTACAGATAGCAAAGTTCAGTCTTGCTCCTTCAAAGCACACATGATTTGAATTTGATGTGTTTGGTGCTTTTGTTGTTTTATAATCCAAAAGTGTGTACATACAAACTACCATGACACTATTACAAGTTCACACTAACTACTTTAAAATCTCGTTTAAAGGGAAACCGTGCAATGAACAGGTCAGACAACAGCATGAAAAATCTTACTTTAGAACAAATACATCGCTGAACACTCATTGTCCACATGAAATAACATTTAAACCTTTAAAAACCCTGCTCACTAAAACAGAAAAAAATGTTCATCTTAATTGGAAGAATTGATGCAGCGTTTCATAACCTGGATTTTTTAATCTAAATGGCTAAAACCTGTATTTATGCCAAACTACACTTGCTTTAGTTTAGTGTATAGTAGAAAAAAAACCAAAAACATGTCTATGGGCTTTGGTACGTCACCCCGCCTCACCTCCGGGCAGTTGGCTGTGACCAATATTTGTGTGTGTGTGTCTTCCCTTCCAAACAAACTGCCTTCACTTCAGCTTCACCTGTGATTGGCTGGGTTTGTCAGGGTTGGGGTGTTTAGGGGTAAAGTCTTTGATTGAAATGAAATTCAACTTTATTGTCAATGCATATGTCACAGGTACAAGGCAATGGAATTCAGTTTGCATCCATCCAGAAGTGCTTTAGCCATTATATAGATATATTACAAATATATGTTGGGAATAATATAAATATGTAGATATGTTACAAAAATTACAGAAATGGTCTATTATAGATATAGGGTACAAAAATGGGTTTATTATGATTATGTTACAATGTACATGCTGTGAAGGTATGTCGTGAATATGCTATAGGTATGTACAGGCTGTAATCAGTGTACAGGCTATAAATATGAAATTATACATAAGTAAATAAGTTATACAGAAATATGAAATATTGGCTGGGCTTGTCAGGGTTGGGGTGTTTAGGGGTGAAGTCTGTGATTGGGTGGGCTTGTCAGGGTCGGGGTGTTTAGGGGTGAAGTCTCTGATTGGCTGGGCTTGTCAGGGTTGGGGTGTTTAGGGGTGAAGTCTCTGATTGGCTGGGCTTGTCAGGGTTGGGGTGTTTATAGGTGAAGTCTGTGATTGGCTGGTCTTGTCAGTGTTCGGGTGTTTAGGGGTGAAGTCTGTGATTGGCTGGGCTTGTCAGTGTTGGGGTGTTTAGGGGTTTAATCTGTGATTGGC
>JBBIGC010000152.1:9600998-9619020 GCA_037576955.1 Lepidarchus adonis | reverse complement strand
ATATATATATATATATATATATATATATAAACTTTAAAGTATATATAACATTCTTGTATTTCTAGAATAATCTTCTAACCTTACATTAAAATAGAGTAGTAAATAAGTAGTAAATATATAAATATATTTGACAAGAAATCACAGTGGAATTTATATAAATCAACAAAAGCCACAGAAAATAGCTGAGTAGTAGTATATGCTGTGGAGAATTATTATATACAGTACTTCCTGATTTCTTATTTTTTTGCAAATTATTCACACCAACATGTTTCAGATCATCAATTTTTTTTTATATTAGACAAAGATAACCATAGTAAATGCTAAATGCGGTTTTTAAAGGATTATGTCATTTATTAAGGGAAAAAAGCTACCTGACCCAATGTGAAAAAGTAATCACCCCTATGGTTGATCAATCCCAAATTAACAATGACCAACTGTGTTTTTTGGGAAGTTGAGGTTAGTTTCATTAACCACACTCAAACCTGATTCAAGAAATCACAATTTAAAGAAACTTCTGAATAGAAACAAAGTCACTGACGTCTATTAGTCCGGAAAAGGTTACACAGCTATAGCTCCAGCAAACCACAGTGAAAAACTTGAAACAGTGGTGAACCTTCCCCGGAGTGGCCAGCCACCCAAAATTACTCCAACAGTGCATCAGCAACTTATGCAGAAGTCATAAAAGGGACCAGAGTAACATCTAAAGACCCAGGCCTCATCACCTAAGTTAAGGTCATTGTTCATTATTCAGCAATAAGTCTGGGCAAAATTTTATTCCAAAGCAACGTGGTAATAGTGTGATCTGGATAGTGGTCTGGGGTCAGGACCTGGACGATTGGGTGTAATTGATGGAACCAATAATTCTGCTCCACATCAGAAAATCCTGAAGAAGAAAGTATGGACATCAGTTGGTGCACTTGAGTTATGCAGCAGGACAATGATTCAAAGCCCACCATCAAGTCCACCTCAGAAAGGGTTAAACAAATAAAAATAGACCTAGTCAAAGACTGGGCTTAAACCCTATTGAGATGCTTTGGCATGACCTAAAACATGCTGTTCATTCTTGAAAACTTGCCAATGTGTATGAATTAAAACATTTCTGCATAGAAGACTGGGCCAAAACTCTTCCACAGCAAAGTGCAAGACTCGTTGCCAGTTAGGACAAGTTAGCAAGTTATTAGATTTAGGGGCAATAACTTTTTCACGCAGGGTAGGTTTGGTTGTTTTTTTCCCTTAATAAATTAAATAAACATTTAAGAACTGCATTTTGTATTTATAGTGGTAATCGTTGCCTAAAATTAAAATTTGCTTGATGATCTGAAACATGTTTCACAAATATGCAAAAAACATAACACAAGAAATAAGGAAGGAGGCAAATACTTTTTTCAGAACACTATATTCATCTATTTTGTGATAATATTGTTGTCAAAATCTGATATTGTGACAGCCGTAATATAAACATGGTTCTTTAAGTTCTGCTGTACACGTATAATGGTCAAAATTATTTGTGTTTTCAGTAGGTGCTCATTAATGGTTCATTCATTTTTCCTTCTTTTAATGGTAAAGGTGGTTTATATTTTACAACTATTCTGGCATGTTTAATATGCAGTAAGATTTTCCTGTATTATTGATCTGTATTCTTCTCCCTCCAGTATATCGAAGCAATTTCTGAGGGTAAGGAATTTGTCTGTGTTTTGTATCAAAATATAAAACCTGTATTAATAAAATATCATTTTGCTGAGACTACAATATCAAACCGATGAATTTCACTCACCATAGTTGAGCCCAATATATATCATGTACACCTCTCCACTTCTCTTTTTCCTTCTTACTCCTCCACTTTCTTTTTTACACCTGTATCTAGGTGCTGATGAGAAATACATGTGTTCGTATGAATGAAGCAGTGAGTGTTTTCTGCTGGTGCCCTACTCACACCCTTGTACCACTCCATGCCCTATAGCCAATAAGTAGACTGAGGTGGGTGCAATAGGACATTATATAATACATATTTCTTCATCAGTAGGTGTGTCTTGGCTAGATGTTTATTGATGAATGTAAAAGAAAACAGCATGATAAAGTGCCAGCTGCTTTTTACTATTTATATGTAATATTTTAGTATTATGTTATAATTAGTACAAACTAATTATAGTACTATAATTAGTACTATAAATAGTACAGATTATTTCATCTGCCAACTTCAGTCTTTAGGCAAAGGAGGTCATATCACTACACACTATTTTTGAGCTATCTCCCAGATTATAGTGTCTTCCATGAAAACTTTCCAGGAGAAAGAAAGAAATGTGTGCAGATTTCCAAACCCTTATTATGAATGCAGCCCCTGACCAATCTATTCATTGCCTGGACATTGACAACTGGCAGCAGTTTTACAAGGATTTACCAGATCAGGAATGTGTCCATGTTCCAAAATGTCTGAGAGCATGCAAAAAACACCGCCATCTGCAGTGATCTAGAACAATCGGTCTGACAGGGCAATTCAGTAGTAAAAGATTACAGTGGGTGTGGACTGGCTTTACTTAAAAGCAAACACGTGCTGACAGTGCAAGCTTTAATCTTTAATTTAAAGAAGGCAAAAACAGCATTTTACTGTATTTTACCTGAAATAATTTCATATTTATATAGCACAAATGATTGCAAGGTGAATAGATATCATCTGACCAAAACAAGTGTGTGAAATTCCTAACAAAGTATGGTATTTTTATTAGGCTATTGTATTGTATTTCTCATGATTAATTACTATTGATGAGAAATTAGAACACTCAGTCAATACAAAACATAATTGAACATCAAAGCTGAATGAAAAAAAAAAAATGTCTTAAGCTATTTCTTCAACTTTTTTTTTACCATGGCCATGTCTTTCAGAACTTAACACTTTATACATTACTCAATTCTCATTAATAAAGTTATAATTCTGGAATACAGTGGCACTGGAGGAAAATATGTTTAATCTGCAGTGAATTTTTATCCTTTTTCTCTATGCATTTCTGCAATAAACAAAAAAAAATAATTCTGATTGTCACACCCAAATACTATTTCAGCAGTGTTGCATCTAAACTGAAAGGCATTTAAACATTTTTTTTTACTTTCCAGTGACATTTCATTTTCTTTTTGGCCCAAGAGATTTTGAAGCCTCATAATAATTATGCATATTTTATTATAAAATCCCTCCTCCATCCTTATCACCTGAAAATAATCCAGTCCAATACGTAGTCAAGTTTAATTGGTTTGGAGCTAAATGTGCATTGACACAATGGTAAAGTCAGAATACTTCTCTAACAATGTGCAGGCAGTGTATTATACAGGAAAACCAATCTGTACAGAATATATTGGCGACAATAGCACATCTCATTTAAACCAGCAATCAACGCCTGCGTGGAAGATGACTTTCTACATTTCAGGGTTTATTTGTTTGTAATAATCTTTTAAAGGTTTCATGTTATAATAACAAACTGAAAGAAATAATAAGCAGAGGCAGACTTATTGTTGATGAGCAGATATATATCAAACATTAATGACCAAATAAAAAAAGAGTAAGAAAAATTAAAATTGTATGACATAACAGTATGAAAAACATAACACTGTATATCCCTTCAACCCCCATTATCATAGAATCTGTTTGTTCCTTAAACACCCCTTTACCACTCAAAGAAAAACAAACTTGTTGAACAAGCATTGGTGCTGACTTTTTTGAGACATAACAGGGACAGTTATTATTATTCATGTGCGGATATGCTGGAAAACTAATTTCCATATTTTAAGCAAATAAATCACCTTGTAAGTTAAAGCAAACTAAACATATAATACTATGTTTTATATCCTTGTCACTTATGAAAATTCTAAGGCACAATACTGTAGAATTTACATACACTCTCTACTTTATATAACAAAATAAGAGCACTTTCTGAGGCTCGAATGCAGCTTATTGTTTAATGCACAAATCCAAAAAACACAGCCCAAGAGTCCAGGCAGATTCAAAACTTCAAAAATACAAGCAAATTCATAACCCATAATCCAAAATTGTCAGAGACAAAAACGTCAGATCCGAAAGACAAGGCATACAGCAAAAAGATGAGTACATCTGCATGGCAAAACAATACTTTGCAAAGATTAAAAGTTTTTTGCTTTGTTCTGTGTTGTTTATTTATTTATTAGCTAGATAATGGTAATATATTATAAAATAGATTGCGTATTGTTTTTTTTAGAAACATTGTAATAGACGTGTTTGCATTGTTAATTTAAGGTAACCAAAACCAAAATAAATCGGCTTCTTACAAACCTCTTTTCTGGAAACATTTTTTGACATAAATTCAAATTAAACTTCAATAAGAAATCAATAAAAACAATTCTGTAGCTTGCAAATATTCTTGAACTATTTAGCTGACAAATGTGAATAAAAATGACTTTTAATGTTCTGGCTGATCAAATTCATTGTATTTCATAAACAACATTTAATTTGATGTTTAGGGTTAAACACAGTAAAAAAAAATAGGGAGATGGGACGAATGATAATTAGTGCAGATTAAACATTACAGCTAGTATGCAACTATATACACAGAGCTTTTTTATTTATACTGTTTTACGACACTTGTTCTATAAGTAAATCACACTCACATGGAAGACACACCAATACATCCAAAAACATAATGCATGCAACAACAAAAAATACATGTTGTTTCTCATTAATGCTATATAAAAGAAATGGTGTCGTTCTGCACAATTTTCAATACCAGCAATATCAGCAAATAAGCCATCAGCCATTTTAGGAGGTACAATGACTGGATATAAAAGAGCATGTGCCAAAGCAGTTAATACCTATCTCCTATTCAGTATGCTTTGAGCATCATGGCGAGGAGAAACAGACAAACTAAAGCATAGAATATTGAGCAGTCTTGTATCATGGACAAATAGACAATCTCCACTGGCAAAACTGCAACAATTAGGATCCTCAGTTCCCAAAAATCTAAACAGTGCAGTTAAAAGAAAGGTGCTGTACACAGTCATAAACAAGCCCCTCTATCAGCTTTCCTGAGTGTGTTGCAAGCATCAGATTCTAAATGTATTTATATTTACACAATACACAATTTAAACTGATCAGCAAAAATAATCTTTTTGTGCTTTTATTTCTGGAAATAGGGTTTATATTTGTAATCTGCATTGGGCTCTCCATAAGTCACTTTGTTTGTTTACACCAAGTGCATTTGATAATTAGGCATATGTATCAGAAGCTATACATCTTTAAATGTTTAAACTTTAACAGTTCAAGTTTTATTCAATGTTGTTATCGCAAATGCTGATGACTGAACATCTGCTTAGACTTAGACATTTTTTTGAAGTATACCACACTCAGAGGTTTGTTAGACTTTCTTAAGTTTGTTGCGGCACCATTATGCTAAGCTGGGTGCATGAGAAGAGTTTAATTGTTTTATTGTATTTTTTAGAAAATTTCCCCAGTACAGTCCTGAACATGACACATAAGCATCACTGCATAGATATTAGCATCCTGTAACCATGTATGAAACATACTGAATATTTAAGCTGTGCAGTAAAACTTGACCCAGGTTGTCATTGCATGGTTAAGACCTGAGTAGTAGTGGTAATGTGTCAAAGCCTATGTGTAACTATGACAGATCTTAGTAGTACATGTTCATGCAAAAACATATAACAAAGACGACATTTCCAAGTAAAACTGCTATGCTAAACTAGCAACTCGCCAAATGTTGCTACTGTAGCAGAGCTGAGGCCTAAAGGGAAGTGCTGGTGCCGCATGGCCCCCTGGGAGTTTGTGTGTGGGTTTTGGATTGTGTTTTGGGGCCTTTAATGTGTTTGTGTTGGGGAATTATGTTGTGTATGTGTTTAAAATTGGGTATTTGTGGTTAGTTGGCGGAAATGGATGAGCCCACTGTCATTTACTGGACTTTGCAGCTTGATGGCGAGGCGATGGGATCGCCCAGTAGTAGTTCAGGACAGTCTTGGGCTTGATGAGTTGCTGTGTGTGTGCTACACCAGTTGGGAGTGCACGTTACGTTCTCTACAGGGCTCAATAAAGCAAAGGGCTTCGTCTCGATTTGAGATTCAAACTTTGTTGTCAAAGCTCCATTATTATCTTCTGACGATTTCAAGCCAAACTCGTCACACTACCTAACCCTAACCCTAACTAACTTAAGCAACAGTAAAATTCACAAACATAAATTCATAAAATCTGTTTAGACACATTTTTAAAACGATAAAAGAGTTTCTACTTTTTAAGCTGTAAGAATTCAAAGATGTGTTTTGTGTCATGATTTCCTTCTTCTTGACTCATCCCTTTAACACTCACAGTTCTTTACTGAGGAGATTAGGACTTTAATTCTGATAATGTCTCTGCACTTTGCTTCTGTTGTACGTGTTCTGTTGCTAGCTCTGCTTCAATCACAAAGCATGACTAACTAACCAACCCACATAAGTTAAAGTGCATCAATACTTTCTGAAGCTATTTTTATTACAGCTCAAAAAGTTTTAAAACTGGACTTTATATCTGCCCCTAGATTAATGTCTGAAAAATTAGCAACAGGTTTAGGTTTCTTAAAATTACACTCAGAAAGTTATGACCAAATAAGTCATGATTAGGTGTATGCACTGTTGATGTTAAAGGTCTCATGGGATTCAGTGTCACCTATATACAGTAACTACACACACCGTCCAAAATCAAGGTGTTTGTTTTGAGTTTTGAGTGGGGGCAAGGGGGCATATAGTTAAGTTTCTGTATTACATGAAAAGGTATAGCCCCTCTGTTAAAATCACATACACTATACTATGTCTCTCATTGATGCCGTTTCCAATAAACGTCGTGTTTTAATAAATTTTATGGCCACGCACCTTTGAGCTTTCACTTTCTACAACAGTGTTTTAACAGAATTTATTTCCTAAAAAGTCATGCGTAATTACTAATTTCTGTCGCGATATCTGAGGGTTATTGACGGATATTAAGCGGCTCTGTTTAAACTTATCACTGCATTCTGTGCTAAACCACTCCCACAATAACAGCCAATCACAGACAAGTATCACCACCGAACAGACAGAGGGATGATTTTAGTCGTGATGTTTTATCTTCTGTCAAAATAAATGTGAAGAAGCTGCAGGACATTTTGTGGCCGTAAATACCATCACCATTCCATCTGTGAGGAGAATAATAACCCGTCTCCAATAAACGCCCGTCTCTATTAAATACCTCCGTCTGAATAATTATTTTAATAAATGCCAGGGCTGATATTGGAAGATATACAAGATATACATTTCTTACTCTACCCTGATTCTTCACCAGTGCTCTTCTGTGATTTCCCTGGATGAGACTCTTGAGGTGAGAAACCCTGTAGTTGTTGCACGCCTCGCTCTCCCTGGACTAATAAAGTGGGAATCGAGAAGTTGCCTGCACTAGTGGGACTTGTGCAGCCGCCAAACATTATATTTCCTTGTAGCATAGACGCTCCATCAATCAGGTACATTCCTTGTTTATCTAGAGTGGACTGAGCTATATTACTGCCCTGGAGAATTAGCCCCTCCGCTCCTGCAGCCCCATTTATTAAATATGTCCCATGTGCAGATCTCTCAGCAAGAATCATAGTGTTTGGTACCTGATGTTCCACCAAGTAGTACAGAGGCTGCTGCTGCTGCACAAACAGTGTCTGACTACTGTTCAACATGGAAATGTCACTTGATTTGTTGATAGTCTTGGTAACATTGGTGACCATGTTTTGCTGTGGTGGTGGTGGTGGTGGTGGTGGTGGTGGTGCAGTTTCAACAGATTCTGTAATCTGCACTGTGCTGGTGGTGGTGACACAGCTTTCACTCTTCATGGTGGTATCCCATGACGTGATAATTGCTTCATCCTTGGGGGGTGGTGGACTAGGTCTTGGTGGACTGCAAATCTCTGCCAAAGTCATAAATTTTGTTCCCAAATTGTTGAGGAACTCCAGATCATCCTCTTTCTCAAGGAGACTACAGCTGTCAAGTGAGCCAACTGGAGAGTCTTGACCTTCATAATCATACAACAACAGACTGTCCTTCAGAGGAGGGTTCCCAGCTTCACAATTTGCCTTCTGCAATGAAAGATGGAAAATTGTGTCGAGATATTGTGGGTAAGTACATACAAATGTGTCACTATGTAAAAATGTTTATGTACAACCTACCTGGGAGAAATATTGATGTAAATAGTAATCTGGTAGTGATATTTCTTTATAAATATCATGCATCGTGCGTCTGAATGATGAGGAGTTTACAGTGCTTCCATAATGCTCAGCTAAGAAAGTGTTGTATTGGTATCCAGACATGCTGTCCATCTCCACCTCCATAACCTCTCCATTTAGTTCCTGACTGAACATCTCATTTCCACCGGGCTGTTTATTGAACAACATGGTGGATTTGCTGGCACCACTACTAGCCACAGCTTTAGCTTTTTGTTCCATCACAACTGGAGCACTGAGAAGAGGCACCTCCTAAAGAGTAAGAAATTCATAATTGATAATAATTGATAAATAATTGGCAGAAAGAATAGGTTCTATGTACTACATTGTATCTTTACTGCTACTGACATATGTGTCTGAAAACAGTATTATATTTATTATTCCATCACAAAAAACAGCCTTCCTTAATAAAATATTGTAGCTGATGATTAAGGGGCACATGCTGGTGCCGCACGGCCATCTGGGTAATGTGTTTGGTGCGTTTGGACTTTGTTTTGGGGCTTTATTGTCTTTATTGTGTTGGGAAATATTTCTGTATGTGTTGTGGGACTAAGTTGGGGTGGTTTAGGCCATATTGTGCTGTTGTGTGGGATTTGTATAAGGGTGGCTGGATCCACCGTCACTGTACCTCCTATTCAGAGCGATGGAATGGGGGCTGGATCCAGCCAACAAGAAATTGGATTTTGATATCTGAATCCTCTATGTGTGCTACATCAGTTGTGGGCGCACTTGCTTTACGAGTTCTTTTAAGAGCATTAATAAAGTGATGGACTGTTGTCCAATTTGAGCATTAAACCCTGCCATCCATGTCCATCTCTTCCCTCGACGATTATCCAAATCAGAAAATCATCACAATATATAACAAAGAAAACCAACAATAATTTTTTTCTTATTGTCTGATATAAAATCGTTAATTTTGATGCTCTTTGTAGGTACTATGATTTTGCTTGACTTTTTTGATACCATGATCTTTCCTTCTGAAAGTGATTTTATTGAATCATGATGGACAAATTCCAAATGATTGAAAATATGATTGAACTGAAAATACAGACATAATTAGCTAGCTAGCATTTTCCCAGTGCTATTAATTTTTTGCACGATATTCAATTAGATTTTATAATATCTCATATTAAAAAAAACAGTAGTTTCACCATTGCTCACAAGGAGGCCACAGCTCATGAGTTAAAAATACTTGCCTACAGTTCAGTCTTGTCAGCAATCAGTTCACAGTTTTCAAAATTATAAAACTATTAATATCTTTTAAATTATTTTGCACTTATTTGACTGATTAAAGCTTTCTGCCACACCAACCTTTTGTGGACATGATTGCCAAACCATGGTTTAGACAACTAGCAAGTTTTCCAGAGATTATTTTATCTGCATTTTTCCTTTTCCAGGTAGCAGTATTCCACCAAACATCTACACTCTTTTCTTAGGTCAGATCGTAAAGCTACACAAGCAGAGTAGTACGTACCTTGTCCTCCCCTATGCATTCAGTGTTGTATGAGATGAGATATTCTTTAGCATCGAAGGGCAGCTCTGTGAATTCACCCTTTGACCCACAGTTGCAGAACATCAAGAGTAATGGAACCACTGAAAGCAAAACAAAAAGATCACTATCAGAATTAAGTGTCCAGATATTCACGTTTGGCAAATATTAATGTATGTAAGCGTTTTAGCTCACTCATCAACAAGGCTAAGCCCACTATAAGTGGTCCAATGGCTGGAAGCCCCACGGTGGCAGAGGAACCATGTTGCCGGGCTGTTCTTGATATTTTACAAGTGCCACCTTGTTCACAGGTGCACACCTCCACATTAAGCTTCTGTTTATCCTCACAGCCCAAACCCTGCCTGTCAAAGATCTCCATGGTCAGCTCATAGAAGCCTGTCCACAGCAACTCCTTGGCATGGAAGCTCACTGTTGTTCCTTTTCAATAAAGAGACACATACGTCAATGCATCTCTGTGCACATGTGTGAGAGGATTTATATTATAGAATTGATTGGCTGCTCATTACCATTTACAGGAAACATTTCCCATTCCCCACGCGTCTCCTCCTCCACCAGCACAAATTCATAAGGCTCTCCATTTGGATACGCATCCTCATCAAACGCGGTCACATTTATGACTTTTGTATCAGAACAGACATTCTGATAAGTGCTGGTCAGTTTGGGGCAGTGGTCATTTGCATCTTGTACCTTTAGGGCTATTGTCCCAGTAGCTGTCTTGGGTGGCACGTCTGTCCAAAAAATACCCAAGATATTCAATTATTATTATTCATATTTCAGAACCAGACCCAATATTGCCAA
The DNA here is from genome assembly GCA_037576955.1 of Lepidarchus adonis. Classification (NCBI taxonomy): domain Eukaryota; kingdom Metazoa; phylum Chordata; class Actinopteri; order Characiformes; family Lepidarchidae; genus Lepidarchus; species Lepidarchus adonis. The sequence continues at coordinate 9,608,475 of JBBIGC010000152.1, read as the reverse complement.
AACTGCCAAATTCACATTAAGAGATAAAATAATCCTTTATTGTCCCACAAGTGGACTTATTATTAATATTTATCTGAAATAAAATGTGCTTTGTTAGTATGACCTGCCTTGTGTCAAGCACAGTATCTTTGCAATATATGTTCCATTGACTAAGAACTTTGACTCTCGATCTGGAACCTTCACAAGCTTAATTTCTGAAGTTTCCTCGTCAATGGCTAGCCAGTTGTCCGGGTCAAATCCTTTAGCATACCTGCGTGATTAAAAAAAAATCACAGAAACAAATATTATATTAAGAAATATCAGTCAGAACAGCACCAGGCAGCTATTGCTTTTACATTTAATTCGTTTAAAAAATATTTATTTTATCTGAACTTGCCTGACATTTTCAACAACTTCTCCAGTATCACCATCCAAAGCAGGAAAGGAACCAATGACCATGGGGACTTTTAAGTCGTTGGGGTCCTCTGACACAGGGAAGTCCTTTACTGATGGTGAAAAGCCTGGGCCATCAGGTAAGTTGTTCACAGTAATTTTCACTGGGTAGCTCTTTCCTCCTGGAGCTGGCTTTTTGTCCTGTGTAGTTCCTGGTTTAGTTCCTGGTTTGGTGTCAGGCTTGGTTTTGGGTTTAGTATCAGGCTTAGGCTTAGGCTTAAGATCTGGTTTAGTGTCAGGTTTTACCCCTGGTTTAACACCAGGCTTAACCCCTGCACCAGCACCTGCTTCTACTCCTGCGTCCACACCTACTCCTGCATCTACACCTACTCCTGCATCCACACCTACTCCTGCATCTACACCTACTCCTGCATCCACACCCACTCCTGCCCCTACTCCTACTCCAGCACCCGCACCCACACCCACACCCACACCCACACCAACACCAACCCCTAATCCAGCTCCTGCTCCTACACCTGCACCTGCACCTGCACCTGCTCCTGCTCCTGCTCCTGCTCCTGCTCCTGCTCCAGCCCCAGCTCCTGGTCCATTAGGGCCACCTAGGTCTAAATTAATACCCAAGGATAAAGCGGTTCCATTTATAAAAGGAGCCACATTTGAAATGACCAAGCCAAGGTCCAGCTCTTTAACCTTTTCATAATCCACAGGCTTCATGCAGGAAACAAGGTGGAAGAGTGGGAGAATATGAAATGGAACGGAAGTTAAAATCAGATATTTGAAACTGGAATGAACTTTGGTTTAATTGAGCATACGTACCTTGACCAGCTTTAAAATGCCTTCATTTGTTTTAGGATCTGTCTCTATAGTGAAGAGTTCTTCTTCATTTCCCTTGACAATTTCAAACAGGGCCAACCAGTTATCAGTGTTCTCCAAGTCTCTATCCAGAGCTTTGATTCTCATGACTTCCACATCAACAGCACCTTCGTCAATGCCACCAGTGTACTAAAGATAGGAGATACAGACTAAACATTAGTTAAAATAGAACATTTACTTAGTATCAAAAAATAAATGTTCATTAAATTGGCAGAACATGTGAAATTTTACTATAGATTAATTGATTCTTCCACCAAATATTGTAAATTCAGTTTTGGCATAAGGGTGGAAATAATGGAAAATTGGAAAGATGACCCATGTAATGAAAATTGGCCTCGTGAGTGATACTCGATAACTCTTGTCTACTAAATTAAGTTTAAGGTTTTTATTATTTTGCCTTACAACTCTCAGTTTACATAATGTTCTCTCTGCTAAGAATTAATACACAATTCCAAAATAAGTCATTTAACTTATTATTACATTAAGACATTAACTCTAGTATGCATAAAAATTAAGACCAATAAATGATAAGTGATTAGCAAACTGTAAGACCCTCTTTATGGGATTTTAAGCACAAATACACTTCAATTATTAACCCTAATGTTTCTGGCATGTGGGCAATAAGTGCGTCACTACCCACAAACCTTCCTGGTGATGAACAGATGAGCTGATTAAGATGAACACAGTGTGCATGTAACATTCAGTGGCATAAATCATGAGCTTCGCCATGTCATGTGTCTTCAAATTCATATTCATATTCATATTCATATTCTCTTTCTGTGCAACATGTTCAAGATTTTTTCTGTGCAATATTTCTTGTCTCCCTACACTGTTTAAACTTTAACATTTGCCTTATTTATTTGAGTAGATATCTTTTTATATTTTTTGTATTATTATATTATTTTATTTTATTTTGCCTTACTTTATCTTACCCGAAACTTTCTTAAAATAACTTCTTACTTATTGTTTTTCTAAGTACTCTGTCTGCTGTTTTGCTGCTGTAACTGTGAAATTTCCCACTTGTGGGACAATAAAGGATTATCTTATCTTAATTTGATACTAAACATCTATCAGAATCAGAATAAGAAAAACTTTATTGTCCCTAAGGAAATTGCTTATGTAGCGACTGCAACATAGAGACAGTGACAAAAAATAAACATACATCTTATACTAATAAAAATACAAGGGTAATAAATATAAAAAGTACTAAAGATACAAGGTAAAAATTACAAAAGTCATAGAAAGTACAATGGTAACATAAAACTACAAATGTAGACTGATTTTAAATGAAAGCAGTAAAATAAGATAAGATAAATAGCATCAATTATAGTAAAGAAGCAGTAAATTACTGTACAAGGCTTCCTGAAGATTATTACAGATGACCGATCAAAGCAACATTTTTAAAGAGTCTTTTGATTTTTATCAGTTTTATTGCACGATTGCCTTCATCCCAACTAAATGGTCATCAATTAAAGTTGGTTTGTCCACAACAGGAGTGCCCACACGAGCTACTTTTAAAATGACCAAGTCAAAATGAGCTACCAACAATAAAAAAAATATATTTTTTTTTTATTAACCCTTATAGTCCCACAAGTGGGAAATTTATTCTCTGCATTTAACCCATCACACGTGGAGCAGTGAGCTGCCGTCAACAGAGGCGCCCGGGGAGCAGTGAAGGGGGACGGTACCTTGCTTAAGGGTACCTCAGTGGTGTCTGGGCTGGGACTTGAACTGGCGACCTTTGGATCCCAGGGGCAATGTCCTAACCACTAGGCACCACTGCCCTATTTTATATTTTAAAAATATATTATATTTAATATATAATATATATATTAAATATAAATATATATATACACACCCAAAAAGTATACTTTATATTTAAAATATATATTGTTTATCTTGCATAGCAGCATAAACATGTATGGCTCAATGCAGTGCTGTACATTTGCGCCCATTACCTTCTTCAAAGACGTCTTGACCTGAATGGAAACGGCCAGAATTGCATCTTCTGGACATATTGCCCTCGTTTTCAGTGTGTAGTCAGTGTTGTACTTTTTAGTGAACAGTCTGATTTTGGTTTATTAATTGGTCCAGCTCCCCGACTCATTTTTACACCCTTTCTTTAGAAGTAAATAAATTGGAAGTCGTGCAGGTGACCGAGCCGGCGCAGTGACGCTTGTTACAAAAGATGACACCGGATTGGATGTGCTGTATATCAATCAACTGCTAAACGGCACAGTGGGGATGGATGATTAGCTCAATCTGTACTGCAGTGTTTTCTGTGGCTTGCGGTTCACTTGATTTTACGCTGCGTGTTCTCACGTGCATGATAGTTTATTTTGGCAGGGATCGCAATGCCTTTGAGTTCGACCAGTAGCTCGCGATTGACCGGTACCTCGCGATTGACCGGTAGCAATGCATTAGAATTTAATGTCAGGCCTACATTTATAAAATTGTCTATATATTTTACTGATTTGCCTGAAAGTGTTGCCTGAATATATAGTTATACCTTATTATAACAGTACTTTTTAGAATTATTAATTTCATGGAATGTTCATAGCCCTAGTTCATGTTCATTTGCTCAAACTTACTTACCTCATCTTTTTCAAGAGTGGGAACATTGTCATTAATGTCCAAAATCTTAATTTCCACTGTACCAGTTCCTGCGTGGCCATTTGGAGCACCATCCATGTCCACACCCTTCACTATTAAAGAGTAGGAGTCAAGTGTCTGTGAGACAAAGGAAAATAAGCTGATATTAATGACATGGCCCGTCATTCTCCTGGATACATCAGATATGAGCAAGGCAGAGCAGGAGACAACCCATATTCTGCTTAGTATCTGAGCAACGTTTAATATTTTTTATACAAAAAAACAATTAAAAAACATACATCTATTTTTCAAATAACTATATAAACTTTGTTTCCAACATCTGATCCTATAAAACATTCAGCCAGTAGTGGCATAAGTGCACACAATTTTACTCACCCTACAGATGGGCTTAATATTTAAATCTGGTGGCTATTTGTAACCTTCACTAGAATTTCTGGTCGATGCAACATAGTTAATGTAATGCAGTTAATATAATCAGATACAATTAATGTGGTAGGATTAATACAGTTTATTTGTTAAAAGGGGCTGTATGGAAATCTTTCAAAATTTGAAATATATTTCATTTGCATTACATATGGTTAGTGTGCTTTTAGTAAATGTATGCATGAAACCGTTAAAATTCTTAAAACAAAAGCAAGTTCTAAGTTTTTATCACAATTTACCTCTCTGTCCAGGGTGTGGTCTTTAACATAGATCTCCCCACTGTCTCTGTCGATGGAGAACATTGAACTCGTTCCCTCTGGTATTTGCTTCAATATACTGTATGCAATTTTTGCATTGATTGTTCCATCCTCATCTGCATCTTCAGCCCTTATTGCCATAACAGGAGTTCCTACAATGTTGTTGGATGATTAAATAAAAATTTATATATTTATAAAGCCACTTTCACAAACTCAAGTTCGCGTTACATAGATTGAAAAAGAAATTAAAAAAGCAACAAAAACTCAAATACAATGCAGATTGGAAATTTCAAAAAGATAATTTCAAAAGAAATTATTATATTACTCTTATATCCATCAGAGGTCACTGTGTCCACATATTTAAAAACAAACATTCATTGTTTTAAAGATTAGGACCAGACCGGTATTGGGATTTTGCTTTAAAATTGTTTTTAATTTGTGTTCTGTATCTTGAGGTCACGGGTGGTCGCAAAAAGCATTTCACTACACATCATACTGTGTATGACTGTGTATGTGACAAATAAAATTTGAATTTGACTTTGAATTTGATTAGAATATATATTTAGGCTTGTTATTTATCCATTGTTTTCTTTTAATAGAAAGCAATAAGAATAAATCACATCAGGTTATATGCCCTTGGTATTACACCTCAGTTTTAATAGATCTGGGAAATATTACATCAAAACGATTAACAGGAATGATATGTCATACCAATTTGACTGCATTCTGTCACAGACCCTTTGAAAAGTTTGAACGTAGGTGGATTGTCATTCTGATCCACAACCTGTATTTTCAGCTGTATGTCTGCTTCTGCCAAACTGCCGTCTTTGTACCTGGCTATACCAGTTAGCTACAAACAAATGCCACACAAAAAGTTAAAATCATAAAATCACAAACGCAAAGTTCTGCACTGTTAAAAATAATGTTATTTAAAAGTCAAGTATTATTATGATTTATCACTGTGAAATGCTGTTCTGATAAACATTTGACACATTTGATTCAAAACACAACCCAGAAACAGAATAATGTATGAAACTTACATTGTACTGTCGTATTTCCTCTCTGTCCAGTACACCTGTGAGCCTCACAAACCCATTTTTGGGGTTGACAACAAAAAGGTTAAATGGCTCTTTGTCAGCACCATGTCCTGTCAGGCTGTACTCCAGTTCCTGGCCCTCTACATCTTTGTCTGACCGGATCTGGGAAAATAGTGAGAGACTATTAAGTTTAGTTTTGTTGTAAACATTGTTTAATTGTTAAAATTTATATATATAAATATCATAAACTAGACATAGTCAATAAATTAGGAACAATAGTCATTAATAAGCCACATTTTGAATATCCATTGGTTAAAAAATTCATTCAGCTGAGTTAAAGATGAGTTTTCTTGCATATAATACCCTTTTCAAATCCCACAAAATATTTTTTCATCATTCCTTGGTGGATTTGCTAGTTTGATTAGGATAACTGTCCTGTTGAAAGGGTTATCTATGGTTTAATTCCAAATTTTAGACAGATGTCCTTACATTATCTTCAAACACTGTTTAATATGATGGAGAATCCATAACTGCAATCTGCACAGTCACAAGACATCAAAGCAACTACAAACCATAGCATTTCCACCACCATGCTTCACAGTTCATACGGGGTTCTGTTGGCCAAATAACTATATCTACATGATTGTCTTTTCCTATGTCCTTTGTCAAAATATATTTTATGGCAAGGTCTTTTCCTGGCTCACATATAGGTTACATTTGCCTTTTTCTTTTCTGATGGTAGACCTACGCACATTTACACCAACTTGCGCAGTTATCTGAGTTATCTTAGTGAGTTCTTTAGATCTTGGCATATCACACCACATGCATCAATAATGTAGAGAATGCCAGAACCTAAAGTCAGGTTTAACTAAGACAGTTCCTACATTCAGGTGGTTCTAATCATTGGACCCTTATCTGAAACACTGGATTCTATTGTTATGGACTTGGATGTGAGGATGTATTTACTTCTTCCATATGACTTATCTGCTTTTGTTCATTTAAATTTTGGAAATTACTACAAAAAGATTTTCAAGCCTTAAATGTGATTTCCACAGGAAAACTTTGTCTTATTTACAGCACACATGAAGGCGACTTGTTAAGCTTTGAAAACCTGTTGTTCCAGTTCTCCTCTGATGTTTCAGCGTCTTTTCTCCCAGGCTGCAGCCTCACAACTACTTGAAAAGACATGATACTTTGGCTTGGGTCCTAGCAGCTTTCAGAAGGCAGATCAAAAATTGGAGAAGATAATCCATCATGTGCTTACTTTGGCAACGAATGGCTTCTTTGTGTAGTCAAAATTCTCTGAAAGTTTTGTTGGTGGGAGGATCCAGTTGCGCTTCTTTCTCATGGACCCATGTGCAGTTTTAAGTGCCTTCAGCAAGAGGGAAAATTACATTAATAGGAGACACACACATTTAAGTCATACAGGTAAATTAATACTGTTGTGGCCATATGTCAATGTGGTTTAGCATATACTGCTACCTGTCTGTGTTGATTCATTTAATTAGAGAAAGAGAGAGACGGAGAGAGAGAGAAACACACACACATAGAGAGAAACACAGAGAGAGAGAGAGAGAGAGAGAGAAACACACACGCACACACACACATATAGAGAAACACACATGCAGAGAGAAACACACAGAGAGAGAGAGAGAGAGACAGAGAGAGAGAGAGAGGTACAGATTGAGATAGAATCACACAGAGAGAGAGAAAGCACGAGAGACAGAGACAGATATAGAAAGAGAGAGAGAGAGAGAACGAGAGAGAGACAGATATAGAAAGAGAGAGAGAGCAAGCATGAGAGACAGAGAGAGACAGATATAGAAAGAGACAGAGAGAGGTACAGAATGAGAGAGAACCACACACAGAGAGAGAGAGAGC
>JBBIGC010000152.1:9584161-9599531 GCA_037576955.1 Lepidarchus adonis | reverse complement strand
CACTCCCACGAGGCGACTCGTTATTCCCGAGTCACAGATTAATTTAAAATGAAAGAATCGCTCAAGAACGACCCATCGTGTTGACTACTGAGCGCTAAGCAGTGTAGCATGATCATCTGCAGTCAGTGATGCCAAGAGGGGCGTGTCATCACGAATTTACACCATAATTCGCATGTGTCTGGACCTCCGCGGCGGAGACTCTGCCGAACCCCTGAGACCGTCTCACCGAATCCCTAGGGTTCAACCGAACCCCGGTTAAGAACTACTGCTTTAGACATTATAATCTTCTGGACCTTTGCTCCAAGACATTTTCTCTAAGTGGACATCTTTAAATTTAAGTTGAATACCCCTGGTTTATTGAGTAAAATATCACGAGCAAGAGGGCACATGCAAATAAATTTTATTTATCTCAGTTTACTAATTTAAAAAATGTACCTCAGTTTATCAATTTAATTAAAATTCTGAAATAAAATGGACTTGATCTGACTTCTGACTTCCATTTCCAATGTTTTCTGAGGTTTAGTTTTAATTTTATTAGATGAATTACCAAAAGATTTGTAAGTGTCGTAAGTATGAAGCTGCGCTTGAACCAAGTGGGAAAATGTGTCTCTGCTCTTATTTTTGTTTCACTGTAGTCATGGATTCTTTACCATCCCTTCCTCAGTAAATGGCTTTAAGTGTCGACTCAAATCTTACTTCAGATTTGGTGAGAGTGTTTGCTCAAAACCTTTTTGTTTCGTCTGGGAATGTCGTTTCACATTAGCACTTTTGATAATTGCCACGGTTTCCGAACATACGAGACACACTGGTTTAGTCCCAGTGGGAAATATGAACAGAAATGAGTCTGTTCATTCCTGATAAAATGCTCTATTTGCTCCGTCCACTTTTCTTTTTTGAAGAACTGGCTCTTACGTTTATCTCCCTTTCTGTCTTTCTGTCTCATGTTCATGCTTCCAATATGTCAACTTCAGGAACTGGCAATTCACTAGTGCTTAATATCTTCACCTGTCAGTGGTTTTAATGTTATTGCAAATCAGGGCAAAAAACATTCAGAAAATAGAAACGTAGTGTTGTACACCCAAAAGAAAAAAATCTTATTTTTTTTAATAAGCTTGTTACTACCCATGCATTCATGTAGTGATCTGGCATAGTTGTCATGCCAACACAGCAGCTTTTAGTCAACCTATCAGTCACAAAAGAATGGACATTTTATCCAGCATGTCCCTCACAGGCATACAAGCACTCATCCTTACACACACGTCAACTGTACAGTAAGTGCCTCTTAAAACCTGCAATACTTTTTTTCACTCATAAACAATGATGTTACTAAGATCAGAGCTGCAAATGTATGAGAAAAGTAACAGCAGAAACAGCAGTTAAATCAAACATCTATACTTTGTACATAAACACACATGTACATTTCTCTGGACAATATAAAATGGCATAACATTTATTTAAAGTCTGAACTTCTATATACCCCATATCAAGAAAAGTTAATTTACATATTAAGATATGTAGTAAATGCAATAAAAAGAAAAAACTTTCTCTGGGGCATTTATTAAATTTTAAAGTACAAGGAAATAATGTAAAGGTTTGACTGAGCAACTAAGTTTTGTAAATGTAAAAACATTCTAATAGTGATGACTGCAACACAATAAAAAGATTTGGGACGGTGGTAAAAAAGCCTAAAGAATTAGAACAGAATATTCAGTTCATCAACTAAAGGCTCCATCTTTACAAGCAAAGCTGGACCAAAGCTCACCAAACATTCTGGTTAAAAGTAACTATTATTAATTTCAAAATAATTTATGTCTTTTCTGATTCTGATTCTGATTCATCACCTACAGTACATAAAATTCTGTAAAGATTCAGGTAAACCAGGGAAATCCCAGTCCGTGTTGGGCAGGGTTACAAACCACTGTTGAATGTGTGTGACCTTTGAGCCCTCAGAAGGCTCTCATGCTACTGTGATAAATATAGCCAGAGGTTACTGGCTATATATATATATATTTTAAGAAATCCACACATCAATTCTACACAGAAATCCTGCTGAGTTGTCTGGGCCCAAGTCTAGACCGTGCTAAAGGAAAACTTACAATGAGTTCTTTGTGACAAAAACAAAATGGGCCATACAGACTTTTCTTAGCCAGGCATAAAAAGGCCAACACCTTTGCTGGTATGTGATAAATTAGTGCCCAAGGCAAGAGTCACATGTGAAAGTACATTGATGCATATGTTGAGATTTAAAGAGACATGTGCTGCTATCATGTCTTTTCCAGCGACACAGCAATTCAAGGCCAGGACACGTCATTTAAACTGTAATTAAAAGCAACAGTCATGCAACAGTGATGACACATCTGTCCTGACATTTTTAAGTGTGTTGCAGGCATCACATTCTAATTGTATTTATTTAAAAAAGCATTTAAGCAGCTTTTCTTTACAATTTTGTCAGTGAAATAAATTCATGTTTTTATTTCAATATCCTCCTCCTTTAACAATGTGTCCTCCTAATGCTATTGTCACTTAACTCTTAAGTTTAATGGTCTAAAATTAATAGACCATTTAGAGCAAGTAAACATATGAATAGAAACATACACTGTCAGATGTCGTCATGTCTTGTCTTGTCACGTGTTTCATGTACTTGTATTTTGAAAGTCTTCGTCATGTGTTTTCCCTTGTGTGTCACGTGTATGTGTCACGTGATCCTGCCCAGGTGTGTCTCGTCTGTGTAGAGTATTTAGTTCAGTGTGTCCTAGTCTTGGTTGTGAGTCTTTGTTGGAATGTGACGTAGCTTTTGTTCTTGATGTTTTGTTTTGTATTTACTTATGTATGTATATAGTTCGATGGTTAATAAACCACGTTTCCTTTAACTCCCAAGTCTGCCTTTACTTCGCACTTACCTCGTGCTTGTCACAGGTAGCTTGCGATCGACGTATTGAGCACCCCTGATCTATAGTGTCCATGGCTGTAAAAGATATTTGCATTGCAAAGCTGCTAAGGTTGCACTCTTTTAACGTTCTTGATTCAAGGATCAAAATTGTATTATTATTTACAGATTCTATATACTCTAAGTGTGGTTTTGGCCAAAGTGAGCAGTGCGGGGTGTACAATAATCCTTGGCAACATGTTGTGTGTAGCAGTAATGCACATGAATATTTTAAGTAGAGTACAGAATATATTGTACTTTCTATAATTCACGTATAACTTCACTATTGCACATTGTAAACATGTTAGACAGGTGTAAGTTAAACAGTCTGACAGCACTGGGTAAAAACTGTCCCTGAATCTGGTGGTGCATGTGCAAATAGCCCGAGGGCAATAAGGAGAAAAGTAGCAACACAGTCCTTTATAACGCGTTTTGTCTTGGATTTCTGGGAGTGATGTGCTGACGATCCTCTGAGCTGTTTTCACCACTCTTTGCAGGGCATTCCTGTCCCGAGCAGAGCAGCTGCCAAACCAAGATGTGATGCATCCTGTGAGGACGGCCTCCACAATACACCTGTAGAAACTGGTGAGGACTGTGGAGAACACAGGATTTACTTTAGATACTTGAGGAACTGAAGGCATTGGTGATGCTGTTATGTGTTCAGCCCATTATGTTGACTTGCTTAAAGTTATAATATAATAGAATGATAACTCTAAAATAAAAATATATAATATTATATATGATATAACAAGTACATATAGTCATTTGAAAGAATAAGCTCACCCATGGATATTTTTTTACATAATTCTACTTAAAATGGGTGCCTACAGGGAAAAACAATGTATCTGACAAAACCACAATAAAAGGTAGCTTCTTCAGTAATTTATTCAATATCATTATCCACAGATCCAATAATCATCTTTGAAGAAAGCCATTTTGCATAATTGTCCACCAGTCTTTGCAAGTTTTTTTTTATGTACCTTCAGGTACTTTCCTTCAGTTTTTTTCCCCAATATATAATTAGGGATTTAAAAAACAGAAGAGAAAATGTCTTTTTAAATTCATTCAGTGGTGACTATGCTGATGAAGATTCACTTCTGGGTCAAGTTCAACTTTTGAACTGATGTCCTCACATTATCATAATGCAGAATTTCATAGTTGAGGCAGCAAAGCAAACCCAGACCATAACATTTCCACCATCGGCTTTTCAACTGGTATGTGGTTTTCTATTGTACATCTGTATTTGGTCTGCACCACACATCTACCAGGTTTTCCCTAACACATAAATGATATGTGTGCTTTCACATCAACAATCACAAAAGTAACCTGTCAATCCCATTATGAAAGTCTAGGCTCTTGGAGACTTCTTTACACATCAAATGGTGTGTTCTATAAGTTTCTATAAAATGTAATATGTTTATTCATTTGAACTAATATTTAACAAAAAAATACAAAGATTTTTTCAAATAATCTTTTTTATATTGGAAATGGGGTGCGGAGGGGCATGTTAGATAGTTCTCTAAACTTTATAGAAAGTACTGGACTTGATATGTGTGACATATTTGATATGGTTGGCATTTAGTGGAATGCAGCTTTAAAGACAACACACACACACACACAAAACAATCAAGTAATTTCTGGAACAATTAGAGTGGATCTGAGAGAACTTATTTACACTCGAGTCCCAACGCTATCTGATAATGGCTCACCCTCCATTCATGCCTAACAAACACGCCAACCAATTAGGCACAATGCAGAGATTAATTACACCAGCAGAGTGATTCATGCGTTCAGCCTGAAGTCTCAACCACTCTGCGTGTATGTGTGTGTGTGTGTGTGTGTGTGTGTGTGTGTGTGCCCATGGGCACATTTGTATGTTTGGTATTTGTGCATGTGTTTGAGAGACTAATTAAAAAAAAACATAATAGTTTTTAAAAATCCTAGATCCTAGAGGACAATAGTATTATATAGTGATATGAAGACATGAACCCTTTGACTATTCAAATAGATTGAGTGTAAGCAATTAATTCTGCTCTTTGTATGTGTTTGACCCATTTATTGCTGCCGAGATCTTCATCACAGCTCTGCGACTGAATGAAAACAGTACTGGGAGCTAGGGAGTGTCTCCAGGTGTGGAGATGGTGCTTCAGAGTGATTGCTGATAACTATGAGATGTTTTTTAATTATTTTACTTACTAGAATATCTACTTTTCTGCAAATCATAGCATCAATCCTGCTATTTTTGGAAGAGACACTTCCTGGTCAAGCATTCTTTTGAGGTCTATGGTGTTGATAGGTAGTTTGTTATACTAACAGTTGATACATTGCCATGAAAGTTTAATTGCATTCAGCCACACAAGCATTAATGAGGTCAGGCACTGATGTTGGATGATTAATTCCACTCTGATTCACCCAAAGGTATACAATGGTGCTCCATCAGTACTGAGAAGACAGTTCCACTGCCCCAAGAGGGTGGGAGGGACACCCCTCTAGGTGATGCATAGCATTGGGTATGGTTACCTTATGGCATTGTACTCACAGTACTGGTTAGAATGGCTGCCTGGATACATTTACTCTCAGTTTTTGTATTGTTTTACTGAGAAAATCTGATTCTAATGCAATGAACTACAGAAAAATATACAGTTAGTTAACATGTCTTAGAAAACATCTGTTAGTGGTAGCTCACCAGAGCAATTCACTGTCAAATGCCATTGAGCACAGTAGCTACATCAACTACATTACCCAGAGCCACCTGTGTAGCTCATACTGAAGCAGACTGTGAAATTGCATTTAAATCTTCAGGGCTACCATGGTCTCATAAAGAAGGCATATGCCAGCTGCGTAAACAAACTCCACTCAGCTTTTCATTTGTTTCGTTTTTCTTTATGCCGCTCTTCTTCAGCTCGCAGACACAGCGGGATGCTTCAGTTCAGCTCATGTATCCTGCTCACAGAAAACAAGCCATTTGCAGCATACGGCGCTCGGCCTGTGTTCCCCCCGATGCAGTTTATGAGTTTTAGAGAGGGATGAGAGAGGGATGAGAACCAAAATAAAGAAGAAAAAATTACAAAAGGGAGTCTAGCACAAATGCATAAAATATACTGCAGCCAACCAGCCTACGCACCAACCTACATACTACATACTAACGAAGTCTTTTTTCACATAGCGTAAGTACTGTCTAATCAGAAGACAGGCTAGAACTTTAAAAAACGGCCTGCATTTGGCATTAATTATTTTATTTATTAATTTGAAAAATGGACACTCTCCTTCACACAGTTAAATTTTTCCACTGCATTTAACCCAGTGCTTTTCCATTATTTTCTAGTATTTTCTATTACACCCCCCTTAGGAAGAAGAAAACATTTCGTGCCACCCACGACCATAAATAGTATCATTTGTCTATAAAATTGTTATTATGAATACATCTCTGCATAACATTGCATCTTTATTAACAGTAAAGAAAACAAAACAGAAATAAAGATCTTAAACAAGAATAACTTTATTAATGTTGTTTTTTAATCTGTAACAGAAAAGATGTAGTGAATGTAGTAGTACTGCGACTCTCTAAACTACTACTACTACATTTAAAGTGCGTCATTTTGCCACCTACTCTAGTGGTTGTGCAATTACACTTTATTCTAGTACAATTTAAAAAAAAGCATGTTCCCAGGGGTCACATGTGCCCCCCTGGCATCGCACTACCCCACTATCACCCATCACACATGGAGAAGGTGGCTATTAACAGTTAGGCTGCTAGGACACCACTGCCCAATTCATTTGTGTACAATTTTAAGATAATTAAATGTATCTTCTAAAATGTGAGTCTTATCTGACACATTTCTCATTTTCTAAATGTAAGGAAATCAACATGACCTTGTACATGACATCTTATAACCTTTGCAAGTTTAGTTTCACATTTTTCTGCAAACTTCTAAAGGTTTCTTGCCCTCTTTTTATGCTTTATTTAGTATTTTCCTACATTTCCCCTTGCAGAAATACTTTAAGGTGGCCTTCTGATATGCAGCATGTTTAAGATCTTATCAGATTTTCAATATTATTCATGTCATGGATGGTGATTTTTATTTAAAAACTTAATCTTTCAAATTAATCTTTTAGTTCAAGGTCAGTTTTGGTGTTTGCTTTAAACCATTGCTTACATGAGTTTTTAGTTTCTTCAGTTGACTGATATGTTGGTGTAGCATTAGTATTATCAGCAAATATGTAAATGAGAACATAAAAGTAATTAGATGCATAATAAATTGATGTATCCCTTGATACATTGAATACTTATGGAATTAAGTATTTTAAAGTAATATAAATTATATTTCAGGTCCTGCATTGATCCCTGGCTCAGCCACAGGTGCCTTTCTGTGTGTAGTTCGCAAGCTCTCATGAGTTCACATGGGTTTTCTCTGTGTCCTCTGGTCTCCTCCCACAGTCCGAAGGTTTGGAGATTAGGAAGACGGCAGATATAACTTACCCTTAGGTGTGAGTGTGTGTGTGAATTGGTTTCTGTCTCTGTGGCCTCCTGTCCTGGGTGTATCCTGCCTTGTGCCCATATCCAGCTGGGATCGGCTCTAGTCTCCTTGCCACCTGAAGTGGATAAGTGGATTGGAGAATGAAAATTTGATCCACATGATGCCACAACCACTCCATGGTGGGAGACAGACAGAGCATCATTTACTTTCATCTCTCACAGTCACTGACCTCCTCTACGCATGCGCAGATGTGTAATATCACTTCATTAACATCATTTTACTAAGATGGAAACTGGCTTCACAGTACTTGGAGTAAGTGCATATTAGCCTTTACTCTCCCAGTGCTGGTAGCATCTTAATATAGTAAATAATATAATAGTATAATAATACGGGAGTCCTATATTGTGGGTGAAATTGACCATGACTAAATTAGGGATAAAACTGTGGACGACGGCAACAACAACAACAACAACAACAACAACAACAACAACAACAACAACAACAACAACAACAACAACAACAGCAGCAGCAACAACAACAACAACAACAACAACAACAATTATTATTATTATAATTCCCACTTTAAAAAAATAATGATGATGATGATGATTATGATGATAATACTACTACTAATAATATTACTACTACTACTACTAATAATAATAAAAATAATAATAAAAAAAAAAAATAATGATAAGCCCCCCTTTAAAAAAATAATGATGATGATGATGATGATGATGATGATGATGATGATGATACTACTACTACTACTACTACTACTACTACTATTACTACTACTAATACTACTAATAAAAAATAATTAAAAAAAATAAAAATAATAATAATAATAATACATTTACAGAAAAATCATGCTTTTCAAAATATCCCCCTGAAGCAGTAAAGGAAACTTGGTGATGAAAAGTTGATAAATATGTTTCACCTATGCCCCTATGCACCTATGCCCCTGTCCTGCTGATATAATGCCCCCTTTCTCTCTCTCTCTCTCTCTCTCTCACACACCCATGCACATGCACGCCCACCCACCCTCTCCGATCTGGTCTAATGCATGAGCGCCTCTTGACATGAGCACTGTGTGCAGCAAAGGCCCAGTGACAGCAGATTTAAGTGCAGAGCTAATTAAGGCACTAAAAATAGAGGAAGTGATGAATGTGCTGTCAAAAGTTTGTGTAAGAAAGAGGGAGCACATGGAGGAGAGAATGAGAGGCAAGGGGCGTACATGATGCAGAAGAGTGTGGGAACGACAGAGCAAGTGTGTGTGTGCATGAGTGGGTTTAAGTGTGTTACTGGGTGGACTGTGTGTGCTGTGGCAGCGGTGATCAATAGCACTAGGAGTGCGACATGGCGTTTTTCAGTAATGAAGCAGACAATTTTATCAGTTTAATTAACTGCAGGCGTGCTCTTGCTATTGCAGTGAATTACACTTCAGTCCTTTTATCCTGACCCTTACACACACTCATACACACACACACACACACACACACACACACACACACACACAAAACAGGAGAAGAATTAGGGAAAAGTAAGTGCACTGGGGTTTCAAAGGGGTTTGTAATGTGCATTGTTGTCCTGTTCAGATAATAATCTAATGTATTTTTAAAATTCTCTTCTAACAACCTGATCAACAAACGTACCATGCATATCACAGGCCCATAATATTTCAGCTGTGTGGTATCAGCTCAAACTAATCCAATTTAACCATATTTGCCTTTTTTCAGTTTTCCATCAGCCAAATCTAGTACCTAGTACATGGTATTCGGCACCATTTTCCATAGCTACTCTGATTGGCTGAGGAATGCAACATGGGGATATTCAGACATCCTGCCAAAATGTACCTTTTAGGCTACTATAGATATCTTAAACTTCTACCCACATACAGAATAGTCTCAATTTCTGCTTTTTTTGTTGTTTTGCTGATAATAGGACAGGAGTTGCAAGGTGCATTAAGGTGGTACTAACCACAGTGGAAAACCACCCAGGTAATAGATACCAAAATAATGAGCGAAAGCGAAAGTTACAGCCTACTTAATTCTGACAGACTACTGATGAATGACAATTTAAAGCCCCAGAGAAACTTGCTCTTTTATTTCTTCGTAGGTTCATCTCTCTTGTGGGGGCACACAATATATTGTGACAAATCCGTTTTTCAAAATTCGTCAAGGGGAAGAATGGACACTTGACACAAGGGTTTAGTGCACGAATACAGGACGTCGCCTGTTTCTGGTTTATTTACCAGCTCTGAAAAAAGAACTTCGGTACCGGTGCGCCCTCTGCAGGAGAGTTCGCACATAGCACTTAAGCCCAAGTGTGTCTCTTCCTGGCATCAGACCCCAGGAAACAGATCTCAGCCGGTTCGACTAGGCCTCCAGCCGCAACCGGCCATCCCCAGACAGGGTGGGGCGAGTCTCAGCCTAAACCTGAGTTTACTCCCATAATGCTCAAGCTCTGTTACATTATGTACATATAAAGAGAATGCGCTATAAAAAACTGGATGGTCCTAATATTGG
Organism: Lepidarchus adonis; assembly: GCA_037576955.1. Lineage (NCBI taxonomy): Eukaryota > Metazoa > Chordata > Actinopteri > Characiformes > Lepidarchidae > Lepidarchus > Lepidarchus adonis. The sequence goes on along the minus strand of JBBIGC010000152.1, from coordinate 9,589,599 downwards.
AGGAACATTTGTGTAAGCTTGGATGACTTTTGCATCTCCTCTTCCACCTACACAGCCTTAACCAATCCCTACATATAGATCTAAAGATAGTTCCAACATGCAAGAGTTAACACGTCTTTGCAACCAAGATGCAGAAAGTATATATTGTACATTATTTCATATTAGGTTGAGGTCACTGGAGAAACGCTGGCTTTCACGTCGTAGCAGCGATAGTATTTATTGTATACATACTGGTTCTTTGGTAAGTTTTGCCTACAGAAGGCATGTATGTTTTGCTACTCAACAGTCATGGAAAGTGCCATCGATTTATACCCTCTGTTATTTAAGTATCCTAAAAGGATTTTTATTTATAGAAGATAATAATCTGTCTTAGACGTTTACTTGCTTAATTAAGTATTTTGCTAGAATGACAAATGTTTTATGCAGAATTGTCATTTACAGTCAAAACAGGCATAGAAACAAGAGCAATAAAGAAAGATTCATAAAACGTTAAGTATTATTTGTATTTGAAAAAGCCGCTTTTCGATGATGTTGGAACCCAGGGTTTGGAAACTGTACACAGAAAGACAGCTGTAACAGACCTGAGGATCCTTCTTGCTGTGAGGTGACAGTGCTAGTCACTGCACTGCACCACCCTGATCGAGAAATATAGCAGCATTAATCAATAATTCCAAAGGAAGAGACAGTGGTGATTAAACAAAAACAAAAAAACGTAAGCAAACATAAGAAAAGCCAGCTGGAAAGAATCATATAATTATGACTTTGCTGTCAATTTTGGTAGTTATGTGTAGTCTGTTCTTCTGTTCCTCACAGGGGGTTCAATGTCCATACAGCTGCTGTTTTCCTGCAATTTGCAGCTGCATCCTGTTCGACTTCAAATAGAGATCCTTTCATTATAAAACCTTCACTCTGATGATGAGAATTAAGAATTAGTAGAGGTTTTTGTTAAAGACTGCATTTCTACAATTATTACACAAGCTGTCTATATAAAATACACACTAAGGGTGTACTCACACTAGACAGTTTGAACCGTGCCCGAGTACGTTTGACCACCAAAACATGGTTAGTTTGACTAGTGTGGGTGCTCCGAACCGTGCCCGGGCGTGGTACGTTTAGCCAACCCTGGCCCGCTTTAAAAAGGTGGGCCAGAGCACAGTTTGGTAGGACTCGGGCACGGTTCACATGTAGTGTGAGTGTCAGGACACGTGACATCACGTTTTTGCGTTTTTCCAAAACCAACATTGCGGGAAAAGGGTTGATTTGGTCTACAGCAGACCCTGACAGAAAGGGTAACTCGGCCGAGACATCCACATGGTCTAACTTTATAACGCTCTGATCTAGATCAGCAGAGGGAAGAGTTTTGAAGGGTTTGGTATAGTTTTTTGAAATAATGGTGCAAATAACCATTCATCTGTCCATTATGCTGGGAAAGGGCTGTGGACCACCACGAACCAAATGATTTAAAATCAGTATAAACAAAGTAACAAGTGTGACGGACTCCATTACGTTTAGCGGGAGTGCCGCTCTTCTTGTTTACCGTGAAACCGTTGCACCATAATGGCGTAATCGTGCTCCGGCACGAATGCTGAAATCCAATGTGAGTGCGGGCCAGAGGGGGAGTGGGGAGGGGGGGCAGTCGTACTCGGGCGCGGTTCAGGGGAACCGTGCATAGTGTGAGTACACCCTAACTAGCTGTTTCAAGTTTCGGCTCAGGATCTTATACTTTTGAGACTTGAGGTTATACCTTTACTCCTACACCAGAGACTCAACTTGGATACATACTCCAGAGACTTGAGATGTGACCTGGCCTCAAACCTCTTGACTTGATTTGGACTAGTACTCAAGAGACTCAACATCAACTCTTACTTTTTCACTGATGCCTTTGTCCAAAGCGACCTCCAGGTACAGGAAAAATCAAGCATAAGTTCGCACATGATATCGCTGATGTGAAAACTACAAAAACACATTTCATTGCATATATATAATACATTGTACGTGCTACAACAGTGCATATGGCAAGTGCTACATCATTACTATCTGACAGGCTAGAAGAGAATTACACATTCCACAATATCATTAAGCGCTTTATGGAAGTCTATAAGAGACAGCAAGTGCTACAGCATAAACAATATGAACTATTTCTAATGATAAGAGTCCAGGACATTCTTCCTTGTCATCAAGTGCTTCAGATAAGTAAAGTAATTTACATACATTAAGTTACATATGTGCTACAAGAAACATGAACAGTTGAATGTTTATCTACTTGGCTTAGATGCTGAGGTAGGCATGGAACAGTTGAGTCTTGAGGTGTTTAAGGTTGTCAATGATCACTCTTTGCCGTGCTCGTTGGTGTAATGGCCGATAGGAAGAGCTGGACAGCGATGTCGCGATGTATCTTCGGGTTGGCGGGGAAGACGGGGAGCTCAGTCTTGGACAGATTCAGTTGGCGGTGACAATCTTTCATTCAGCATGAAATATGTCTCACAGATGTCTGCGAGCTATGCTGTGATTCTGGAGAACACAGTGTCATCATCTGGTGGGAAAGAAAGGTACAATGTAATCACCATAACAATGATAAGAGAAACCTCTTAAGACCTATCTGTGAGGTGGGATCTGAACCACTCAAGTGTCTTCCAGGTAATGCAGAGACTGGAGAGTGTGGAAATGAGGAGATGGTATTTGAACGTTTCGAATGCTGCTGATAAATCAAGCGGTATGAGAACTGATGGCTTAGATGTTGCTCTTGCCTCTGTAGGTATTTAACCACAGTTGTGTGATCGCTCTTGATGCCAGATTGGTGCTGGTCTAGGAGGTTGTTCTTTGAGAGAAAGCTAAAAAGTTGGTTATAAACAGCTCGTTCAAGGATTTTAAAAAGAAATGGGAGGAGGGATACCAGTATGTAGCCTGGGAGGGATCCATGGTGTTTTTCTTGAGTAGTGGTGCTGTCTGGGAATGTCACTGGGAATGTTCTTGATGTCAATGATAAGTTCAAGTTAGTGTTGAGATGATAAAAGGAGAAGAAAAGGTAAAAGGTGTTTGTGAACACCAATAGTGTTGTGAAGTCCTCTGCTTCAGCTTTATCCAGGTAGATGTTGAGATCACCATGGAGCGTAAGTGGCCTGCTGGTCTCATCTATGGAACATGGCAGCATGTCCAGTTTCTTTGTGAACTCTCCTAGATGACCAGGTGGATGGTAGACAACAACAGCATAGATGTTAACTGGATGTGTTATTTTAACAGTGTGGTATTTGAATGAAGTGGGTTTGCATATAAATCAACCTCATGACCTTTTTTTGACTAAATAGCTAGATGTTAATTGAACTGATTAATGTTAACTACAATTAAAATTTGGTACTTTCACCTTGCACATCTGCTGTTGAAAGCTCATCCAGATTCATTATGGCAATGTCTTCCTGTTTCTTTTACTGTTGGGTATAATTCATAGTTGTCACACAGAGCTGTCCTTCATACAAGCCCTAGTGCACATTAATTAGAAGCATTCTGTATATATACAGTATAAGCTGTGTTAGGCTAGTTACCATGGAAATGGTGAAATATGTGCTTAGCTACACTGCAGCTCATTTGAAGATACAAACACAGGCTGAGCTTCATGAACTTATATTTAATGACTTTATGCTTAATCTCTCTATATTATGAAGACTTTAAGTACTAAAGCAATAGTAATTTGCTGTTCATGATTATAATACCATTGCATTGTTACTGGTGGTAAAGTGGTTAGCACTGATGCCTCAACCGGTATATCCTGCCTTGGACCATATTCAAGATCAGCAGTCTAGGACCGAACCCCCGACTCTTTGAATGGATCCTCAGCTTCCTCACAGGCAGACCCCAGGTGGTGAGAGTGGGGAAATGCATCTCCAACACCATCAGGCTGAGCACAGGAGCCCCCCAGGGCTGTGTTTTAAGCCCTCTGTTGTAAGCATTGTATACCCACGACTGCACAGCCACACACAGCTCCAACTCCATCGTGAAGTTTGCAGATGACACAGTGGTTATGGGCCTCATCAGCAACAACGATGAGTCTGCATATCTGGAGGAGGTGGAGAAACTGGCATGATGGTGCCAGACCAACTGCCTTCAGGTAAGCACCAACAAAACCAAGGAACTGATAGTGGACTTTAGCAGGAAGCAGCAGAGGGTCTACACTCCCCTCTATATCAGGGGGACACTGGTTGAGAGGGTCTCCAGTATCAAATACCTGGGAATGCACATCAGTGAGGATCTGACCTGGTCTCAGCACACCCAGGCTCAGGTTTCAAAAGCCAGACAACGTCTGTTCCACATCAGACAGCTGAAGAAATTCAGAGTTTCACCAGCTGTCCTGAGAACCTTCTACACCGGTGCTATGGAAAGCATTCTGACTATGAATCTGATCTCCTGGTTTGGAAACAGCTCCGGGTTCTGGGCAAGGTTGTACGCACAGCCGAATGCATCATCGGTTCCAGGCCCCCCCCCTGCAGAACATCTACAACCAACGATGCAGATCCAGAGCAACCAAGATCATCAAGGACCTTACACACCCCAACAAAAACCTGTTCTGCTTGATGAGATCAGGGAGACAGTTCTGCAGCATCAGAACCAAAACTGAGAGACTAAAGAGGAGCTTTTACCCACAGGCCATCAGGCTCCTCAACCAGGACAATACATAACACACACAAACTGCTACAACACGGCATACTTTCAACACACTCCAAGCCCTACATCTCTAAACTATTTTACATTTGCACATCTGATATGACAATCTGTTTGCACTTTACATACAATAAAATACACTTTATGTAAATAATCATTTCACTCTTATTATTCAGTACATATATAGTGTGTATAGTTGTGTATATAAGTATATATATACTTTTATTTTATTTTTTTCTCTTAGTTTTACTTGATCTCTTTTTATTTACTTGATTTCCTATTTCTAATCTGTACGGTCCACGGGGAACATCAGGTTACATTTCACTGCTGGTCATACTTGTATAACCTAGTATGTGACAAATAATGCATCTTGAATCTTGAATCTTGATATTCAGCTGTGGGAGGATACACTGGTTGGAGAAAATCATATAATACTGTCAGAATCATGTAGTATGACCTCTGTCACATATCTGCTCAATAAAAACTGTACTTTTGGTAAGAGCTGTTGTTCACATGAAAAATAGCAGCTGCAATATCTGTGCACTTTTGTTTGTACCAATTACTGTACAGTTATGTCACTGTAGCACTTAAAATTACCTACCCTGAAGCAGGAGTTTAAAAAAGGACTAAGGACTATAATCATCCTCAGTTCTTGCAGTGGGGGTGAGGGGTGGGTCAAGTGGGGGGGGGGGGGGGGACTTCCTACAAAGGTTTCTAAACTTTCTGAAAAAGTTCCTCATTTCACCCTTTAAAGGTTCTTTTCTTTTGCCCAGTAGTTCACTGCT
>JBBIGC010000152.1:9485789-9498450 GCA_037576955.1 Lepidarchus adonis | reverse complement strand
AGAGCACAAATTTCGTTGTGGTGCACTGTGTGCAGTGGTATTCACAATGATCGGAAAACACGAATCACAATCACAATTAACATATTAACTGCCCATTAATAGTGATGTAAGAGCCATTTCATTATGAAGCACTTTCACTATAACAGATTGTTTTGTTATTTGTACACAAAACCACAACACAAACTATTATAAAATGCAAGATAACTAAGCAAGAGAAGATGCCAGTAAATATAATCTGAGATGATATTGGATGAAAGATTTAACAATGTTTTTATTTTGTGGTATTTTTGCATTATAACATACTTAGATAGTGGCACTACCAGAAAAATGCTGTAATATTTGAACACTAATTTAATTACTTCTGCCCCGACTGCATTTCCCTTACAGCATAATACATCTACATCAATACAGTACATCTGCGTGGTATTATTCCGAAAAAAGTTCTTGCTGGCTTTGAGGTGTCCTGTTGGAATGGAACAGTAATATTTTTCCATTTCTGATCTTCTATAAGAGGTGTGGCTTTTCACTGTTAACCACTGTTAGACTCCCTGTATGAGGAGCAGTAAAGCTATGCTGACACTTTGATCTTTTTATTATGGAGATCTGGTGAAGTCATTTATCCCGGCTTGAAATATGACAATTAACTGTCAACTTCAGACATATTTAGCACTGAAAGGATTATGCTGAAAAGTAGTGACTCTCTATTCCTCAATCTCCTTAACACAGAGAGACAAAGGGAGAGAGAAAGAGAGAGAGAGAGACTTTAACTTTAAAAGCTCTTTGTTAGTTAGAAAAAGAGCATATTAAAAATAGGAAATAAATAATAAAAGCCTCTATCATTGCAAAGCTGATGGATATAGAACTTCTTCACATCTCTTTCCTGAAACAATAACTGCTCTTACTTTTTCCAGGTTTTTTAAAGGACATTCTGGAACCTTGGATCAGATGTGTGAACAAAGAGGTGGAGAGGTGGTGCTTAAGAGAGGAGAAGAATGAAGGTGAGTTGGTCTAAGAAAGAATATACAAGTGTGAATGAAAGGGAGGACAGCGGACAAAAGAAGAAGAAGCAGCATTAACCCTTAGAAACTAAACCCATTTTGTGGGTTTTTTGCAGACATTTCACATTGCTGTATTTTAGTATTTAAAATAATAATATATATTTTTATTTGTATCAACATACAGGTAATCCAACATTGATATAACATTAACAACCAGATCAATCAACAGTCCAACAACAGGAACACATGAGGAACACAATACAACAAATACAGCGCTTACAGTTAGAGCAGCAGAAGAGTGTGAAGACTGTATGAGATTAGGTGTTAGAGGAAGAACTCAGTGCTGAAAAAAAAGATGTTTTTAATTGTTATGAAGGATGAGAGAGAATAGTCACTGTGAAGGAAGAGAGAGAGAGTTCCAGAGATCAGGGATGAGGACACTAAATGATCTGCCTTCCATTGAAGAAAGGCCAAATTTAGGTACTTTGAGCAGTTCTGTAGCAGAGGAGCATAAAGAGCGAGCAGGAGTGTATAATGAAGTGAAGAAGTTCAGAGAGATAGAGAGAAGCAGATCCATGGATTGCTTTGAAAGTAATGAGAAAATGCTTGTACTGTATATGATATAGGTTACCAGTTTAAATTGCAGACATATTATAGCAATTAGCAGTAAGCCACTCCAGCTAATGCTGGGCTTTGCATGAGATCCTGCAACTGATAAATCCAGAAACACAGTTCTTGCAGCTCAAGACAATCTGCTTTTTTCCCAATGGAATTTGGTAGTGAGAGTTGCAAACAGTAACGGATAAATTTACACCTTATGTGTGTCAGCGCTCAGTATTGCTATTCTGTGAGCTCGTCTGCTTTACAACTGAGCATTTTTTGTCCCAAGACATATCCACACTACAATAATAGCACCCATTTTATGATACTACTGTGTTGAACCTCACAGAGTTCCTCAGGTTAGCCCATTCTACAAGCAGTATGCATACTATTAAAGACACCTGTCCACGCCTTCAAACAGTCAGACTCCAACCTCCACCATGGCCAAGACCAGAAAGCTGTCTAATGACACTAGGGACAAGATTGTACCTCATGCACGAGACTGGGATGAGCCAATAATAACATCCTACTCAAGCAGGACAGGTGGCATTCTATGACACTACCTTGTTGAACGTCACAGGTTAGCTCATTCTGCATACTTAATTATACCCACATGTTAGCAGTATATCTGGCTTAAGTAGCCAAAGCCAATAATTAGTGTTTAAAGTCATGCATCGCTGTGTGCATTTATAGCAGTAACAACTAGTTACCCTTTTTAATTAAATAGCATCCTTACAAATACCAACATGTAAATTATTTCTTAATTTTGTCTCGTATGAAAATATTAATGAGCAATAGTAAAACTGGGCTCAAATGACAATTATATGTTCAAAAGAATCAAACAATTTTAAACCATTTCAGTATCTATCTCTCAGTGTACAAATCCCTCTCTCTTAGTTGGGCTGTGAACTTTGAAGAACCCTTGAAAGGAACCAAGGTTCAAAAGGGGAACCCATCCTCCTCTGGTCGACGCCACTTAAACAGTGAAATGAGACAAATAAATCTACTTTATTTGAAAGTGACTATTTCTCATTGTGAACACATCACACAACAAAATCTGCCTGTTTGGTTAATAGGGAAAATGTGTGCAATGGTAGATTAAAGTTGACCGTTGTCTTATCCCATGCTATCAAAGCAATGCTAATAAAAAAACATGTATGTATTATAATAAAGCTTAAGTTAAGATAAGATAATCCTTTATTGTAAATGTAAGTAAATGTTTACCAGTAGCAAAACTGTTATTAAAACAGATACTGTAAATTACTTTTGAAATGAGTAACTAATAACTTTAAATACTAATGTTCACGAAATGAAAACTATATATTTTTGAACATGTGGTCAGGTTGGGAGAAATTTAGCCCATCTTAACCAGTTGCTGGAGTCTTGTTTTAGTGATATGAGTTACTGAAAGTCAGCAGAAATCTTTCATACAAAATAAAGCATGTCCATTGATGCAGAATTTTGTTCTAAGAGATAACACAACAATAAATGTGCTCAGGGGAAAGATACAATTCTAGAGTTGAGTCAGCCTCACCATTGTGTTACAGGGACAGAATGTATTTTTTATCCAGGGCTTTTATTCTAAAATTAGGCTGACTAATTTGCTTTCAGCAGTGTTCACATCCTATCTGGGATAGAGGATGTGGAAAAGAACATGAATATGCAAGGATTTATTTAAGACTAAACAAACGTAAAAGGCGATTTTCTTGTTTTTGAAGAAGAAAACATGAAACAACGAAAGTGTGGCAATAGACATGGCACAGAAATGAGACTTCACAAAGACTGAGAAGAAACAGGCAGTATTTATATAAAGCATGAGTCATGTAATGAGTTTAATGAGCCACAGGTGTTTTAAACCACAGGCACATGACTAAACCATTGCTGCACCATTACTGGTACATGGGGCTAAATGGTAGGTAATTTACAAGACTATGCACTGTGCTTCAGTAACATTCACTTTCAGTAAAACCAAACAGAAGCTGCTTTTTTAATGTATTGGAACAGTTGAGAGTAAAAGAGGAAAAGAACGTTCAGCAACAAGATGCATCTGATAAAACAAGGCCAATCAATTGTAAAATCCTGAAAATCTCGGAAAATAAGGGTTACAGGGGTTTTGTATGGGAATTTCTCAGGTTCTGTGTTTCTAGGAGAAATGGTGTTCGTGTTATGAGTTGCCAGTGTTTCCAGGTGTCCTGGCGTGTGGGCTGATGGGGTGATTGGCCTGACTGGTGACCTGGGTGAGCCAAACGGCCACCATCAGACCAACACACTTAGGCACGGCTTAGTGTGAACTGTCTTAAGAGGGCAGACGGGTTCCAGAAGCCTTTGTAAAAGCTGGTAAATAAATCCGGAAACGGACCTCGTCCTGTTTGCCAACTGGTCCCTGGTGTCAAGTGTCCTTTCTCTCTCTGTCGACGGATTTCCACTCTGGAAATTTGTCACAATATTTTACAAGGCCCAGCGGTGGACTATAACTAAGTACATTTACTTAAGTACTGTACTTAAGTCCAGTTTTTGAGTATCTCTACTTTATTTGAGTCTTTTTTTGGGAAACTTAATACTTCACTACATTTAAAAGACCAAACTGTACTTTTTACTTCACTACACTTATGTCAAGTTTCTTGTTACTTTCAGAGCAACTTCAGATAAGGAGTTGATCGAGGCGCCCTGCCTTTCTAAATAAACTGTACCACTGTGAGACCGGGCAACATAAAAGATTAGCCACCGCATACACTACAGTACATGAAGTGTGGGGTAGATTGCACGTGATTGGCTAACACCCATTTTTTAATCATCCATCCCCACTTTGGCATTTGACAGTTGATTGACATATGGTGCAGCCAATCTGAGATGACAAGCGTCACTGCGCATACTTGGTCAATCACATGAGCTACTTCCAAAACTCCATTTAATAAATTACCTAGTTAGCTATATATATAGCACTCCTGCAAAAAATCTTTTACTTTTGTACTTTTAATACTTAAGTATTTTTGGAAACAAGTACTTCAGTACTTTCACTTAAGTAAGATTTGACTGTATGACTTTCAGTTGTATTGGAGTAACGCTTGACTAATGGTGTTTGTAGTTTCACTTAAGTCCTGAAGTTAGGTACTTTGCCCGCCTCTGACAAGGCCTCAGTTTGATGTTATGTATGTCAATATTGCAACTTCACTTCATTATTTCCTGTAAGTACAAAACAGTACAGCATAACAACTTGACAGTTAACAAGTTTACTGCACTAAAAATATCAATATTATTTTTTTTACATTTAATTTACATTAAATTTGTTGACACCATTAAGAATCCTTTATTCAGTTTTATAGCAGAGACATGTTTGGTGTCTTAAAGATTCTTTCAGTATAAGCTTCTTTACACACTCTGTTTTGTAAAAGATGCAAGACTGGACTTGCTCTTCATGTGGATCAGCAGTCAAGCTAGTGGAAAGCACTATGCAGCCACATCCATTTAGATGCTATCATATCCCTCCATACATACCACCACCACCACCACTACCAGTTGTGTAGTCAATGTAACTGGGATAAATTATGTTTTACAGCATGCCCATAAATACATGGCATACAATCAGAACAGTGCTGTAGTACCACACAATCTGATAACACTAACTGGTGAGCTAGCTTGCAATTGCCTACAGCATATTCAGAAAATAGAGCGAAGAATAAAGCTGGTTATATGATATCCCCTTTGTCAGGAAGCATCTAATTAATTCACCACCAACCCAGATCATATCTATAATGTTCACACTCTTCAACATATCTGTCAGCATTCATCAAGTCAAGTCAAGTCAAGTCAATTTTATTTATAGAGCGCTTTTTACAACTGACATTGTCACAAAGCAACTTTACAGAGTTTATAGAATCCGGGTCCGAGCCCCAGTCATCAGTCCTTGTTGCTGATTTTGCCTAAAATTAACCTAAAAGCACTGATTATATTTTATCATGTGTAACCCCATGCTGAACCCTCCAGGTTTAAGTTATAACCATGCATTAACATGTCCAAATATTAAAAATATCCTTTGCAATGTAGTATTAATTAGTTTAGCAAGAATTCTGGCCCTCACAGACCTGATACTTTTTCGTTAAGAAATTATTCTATCCTCCACTAGTTACTTGTATTAATGGCAAATGTTTGAAGGTGTGGGCAGATCACTGACGATCTCCCTTGACCTGGGACTCCCTGCAAGATTTTACCTAGTGGGATATGAATGATCTTGAGAATGGTGAGGAAACAGTCCAGAACTACACAGGGGAACTGGTCAATGACCTGAACACATATTGTGTTACTAACAGTAACCTTTGTTACTGTGGTCCCAACTATCATCATGGATTAAAATCCTGCAGTGTTTAAAAGGTTCCCCTGCTTAAGCCAGCACATGTCCAGGCCCGTCTAAAGTTTACCAGAAATGATCTGGATGTCATGTGGTCAGATGAGACCAAAATAAAACTCTTTGGTATAAACACCAGTCACTCTTTCGGAGGGGGAGAGTTTGAAACATTATTTTTTGGGGCTGCTTCTTTGCAAAAAGTACAGGACGATTGATCTGCATTATGGAAAAGATAAATAGGACCATGTATCATGGGATTTTGGGGAAAAACCTCCTTCCATTAGTGAGAGCATTGAAGATGAAACTTGGCTCTCTATATATATATATAGTAATAAAGCTGGGGGGTTAACGTTATTGCTTGGTTCTCTCAGGTGCATCATGGGAGCAAGTGATGTTCGGACTGTTCATGTAATTTCATGTGTTACAGGTGTATTTGCAGTAATTAGACAATGTGAGCTGTTTGGTGCTGAGTCCTGGTGTAGATGGAAGATAGAAATCACTATGAACATGCTTGTTAGCTCAGACTATAACTAGCTCTACACCTCTCCATCCTCAGAAACCCCAGGGAATGAGTTCTCTCCCTGTAGAGAGCGCACATGTTCCAGAATTCTTGTCAGAACTGTTCCCATTAAACTAGAAGCAGGATTGAGCCTTTGTGTGAAGTGTTAATTATTTCCCTTCAGTGGATTTCGAGCAAAAATCTGCTAACCTGGTGTCAGAAGTGGGATGGACTTCCTTACAACAATGGAGCAGCGCGGCCAGAGGCTGCTGGCGGAAGGGCAAGCTGAGGCAAGTCTGGAGCAGGCAAGTGTCACAATGGTGAGCACGGCAAGCGGCAACGACGAGGCTGCACACCATCGCGACAAGTTGGGAGTAGGAGACCACAAACGGAGCCACCGCCAATGACACTGCCAAGCCAATACAAAGCGCATCACTTTCCCTCGAGGGGAATGCGTTAAAAGTGTTAAAAAGATCTCTAACCTGGAGAAAGGCATGGCTGGCAGGCATTCGAGAGGGCGCTCCCTCAACGCTTTGGGTGCCAGGTATGGAGAGAAGACTCTAATGCTGAGCTTTTGACCTGTCAACACTAGCATGGAGAGCTGTTTAGGGCCTTCACCAGCAACCTTTGCCAATTAGCCCTGTGCTGCTTTCCCAAATTCCCCACTGCAGTACACGAGGAACTTGTTTTGTAAGCATTCCTGCATAGCCTGCTACCAGAAAGATTAAGGGAGTATGTGCAGTTGGCTGCACTGCGCACCTGGCCCGAGACCCTTGCCATTGCGGAACAAGCTGAGCGGGTCCTGGGAACTTGCAAGTAAAAAGAGTGATACACTGGGAGCGACGCACCGTACCAGCAGTGGCAACCACAATTAAACACCACCGAAGTGCAGAGATGGGGAGCTTGGTGCCTCCCTCATTGATCGCTTCCCCCCACGAGCTACCCAGTGTGGGGCTGGGCCAGTCTGGTTTCTGTGTGGACATTTGCCGGGGTCAAGAGCCTTGTTCTGGTTGACACGGGGTCAACAGTCTCCCTGTGTCACATGGTTAAAAGGAGGAGGCCCTGGGGAAATGTCGACCGCCAGACAATAGTTACAGGTGAGTGCGTGGCCATGTCTTGTGATCAGCGCATTTGTGTGAAAATAGGCAATGTGTCAATTGAGCACCCCTTCTTGGTGGGAAATATTTGGGATCACTGCATCATAGCCCTCGATTTGTTGAGGGGCCTCAGTGCAGTGATTCATTTAAACTGGAGCGGTATGCGTGTGGGCCATAAATGGGTCGCGCTGCATGGAAAGAGTAAAGGCGTGAGGAGCTTAGCTATTTTACCCACACATGGGGAAACTACAGGAGGTACGAATGCCGAGGAGATACTGAGGCCGTTAGCACCTCAGAGTGTAGCACCAGAGGTGGAAGCAATAGAGGAACTTTGGGCCCGTAGTAGTGGGGATTTGGACCATGAGCAAGAGCTAGCATTGCAACAGCTTCTTGCTGAATTTTAAGACATTTTTGCTCTTGACAAGCAGATCTCACGCATACAAATTTAGTCCAACAGAGTGTTGCAGACTCTAAAAGATCAGAATCTACATAGGAAGTACATCCTGCGCTGATGCCACTTGTATGTGACCCAGAAAGTTCTTATACCAGTCCAGCTTGTGTACACCAAGGTATTTGTAGTCCCAAACGATCTCCATATTCACCCCTCTATTGGACAGGGGAGTGATGGGAGATTGTGATCTCCGCAAGTCCACCACCAGTTCTTTGGTGTTTTAAGTGTTGAGCTGCAGCTGATTCAGCTCACATCAGTCCACAAAACTGTCCACAGCCATCCTTTACTCCATGTCAGCTCAACCCCCCCGCCCTTGATACATCCAAATACTGATGAGTCATCTGAGAATTTCTGCAGATAGCAGCCCTCCGTGTTGTACTGGAAGTCCAATGTGTACAAGGTGAAGAGTAATGGTGACACGACAGTACCCGGAGGTGCACCCGTGCTGCACAGCACTGTATCAGACCTACATCACTAATTGTACGTACTGTGGCCTGGTAGTCAGGTAATCAAAAGTCCATGCCACTAGGGGAGCATGAACTTGCATGGCAGATAGCTTGCTTGCCATCCTGGCTGGCTGGATGGTATTAAATGCACTGGAGAAATCGAAAAACGTAATCCTCAGGGATGCACTCGGCTTGTCCAGATAGCTGTAGGCATGGTGTAGCAAGTAGTTAATGGCATCATCCACTCCTATCTTTGTCTGGTAGGGGAACTGGAGAGAATCTTGCGATGGCCTAACCAGGGGGCGGAGAGTGTTTAGGACAAGCCTCTCAAAGACCTTAATTCTAGGTGAGGTTAGAGCAACTGGCCTCGGTGGATCATTGGGTCGTACACTTTCTCTTGATGTAACTGCAGCCAGCTCTGGTTGAAAACAAGCATTAGAAAAGCATGTTTGGTTTTGGCTTGTTAGAAAAGTCAGAGTAGGTCTTTCTCATTGGTTGTTAAAATGTGCATATTTCTAAACAATATCACTATCAAGAGAAACTTATCAAATCTGTTTACAGTTTGAACCTCTCTGCCATGTAAGATCAACCCTTCATTGAAAATGTACTGATAATCACTGTGATTATTTTATAAATGTGTAAAATACCTGTTAATCTAACAGGACAGTGATAATGCATCTCTGCCAAAAACCCAAATCTGACCTTAACCTGCTCACACACTCTAACATTCACTCTGGATGTTACCACTGGACTTCAAAAGTCAAGACACCACAATGCATCTTTTTCATCACTCATCAGCCTTTTAAACAATGTTCCTCTGTGAAAAGCTGAACCACCTGGCGGCACAGTGTCTGATCACTCAAAGCCCATCTGATCCCTCTCTCTAATAATGCAGTGCCCTGAAATGGGGAAGTTATCACTAAACTGTGTCATGTTGACTTCACACTTGCCAGTGTCAGATATTATTGCGCTCACCTGCGAGTCACAGATTCAGCCAAGCTCGGCACAGATAAGACATTAGATTGGAGCTTACCTTGAGCAAGCTGTCAGCTATGATTACTCCTTGCCTTGAAATGATAATTACATTACATTTTGTACTTGCTGTTCCATAAGTATGACAGACAAGGCAGAACCACCAGTCATTTCAAACAGATGCTTTTGCTATATAAAGCATTTACCAACTCATCAGAATTATCTACACATAATTACTTTATTTGATTTTACCACATTTTTTGATTTCACCCAAAAATTTTTCAAAAGTTTTATTTAAGAAAGAGAGAAAATGACAAAGTACAAGTAATAGTTTGTGAAAGGCGAATTCTCCAATAGAGGAATCATCAAAGAGAGAAGGTTAAGCAGAAAGAAGTGTGAAGCAGAGATTCAATTAGCATTGACGATCTCTGAGCACAATAAGCTCTTTCCATATAGTTCTAGACTGATCTCTGACCTTTTTCATGATCATCCTCACACTGCGAGGTGAGATCTTGTGTGGAGCCCCAGAATGAAATTGATTGATTGTCGTTTGTATTTGTTGCATTTTCGAACAATTGTACCAACAGTTGTCTCCTTCTCACCCACCTTCATGCTTTATGGTTTTGTATCCCATTCCAGCCTTGTGCAGGGTTACACTCTTGTCCCTGACATCCTTAGACATCTCTTTGGTTTTGCTTATGGTGGAGATGTCGGAGTCTGATTGATTGAGTCTGTAGAAGCCAGAACTGTTAATGGTTGGTAGGGGATCAAATGCTTGTTTCACTCAATGAAATGCAAATCAATTTATATATTTTATATAATGTGATTTTTATGCATTTTCTTTTTTAATATTCCACCTCTAACTGTTAGCATACAACTACCATTAAAATTAGAGACTGTTAATTTCTTTGTCAGTGGGCAGGCTTACAAAATCAATAATTTCCTCCACTGTATATACAGTCATGGACCAAATTATTGGAATTTTTCCATTAAATGCACCATTTCTCCCAGAAGAAAAATAACAAATATTTTTGTATACATGTTTATTTCCTTTATGTGCATTGGATCAACACAAAAAGCAGAGGAATTTCACAAAAAAACTAAAAAACTGGGCCGGATAAAAATCCTCCTCCACAATATTTGGTTCCACACCCTTTGAAAAAAATTGCTGAAACCAATCACTTCCTATAACCATCAACAAGCTTGTAGCACCTCTCAAGTGAAAATTTTCAACCACTCTTCTTTTGTAAACTGCACAAGGTCTCTCAGATGTGAAGGGTGCCTTCTCCCAACAGCAATTTTGAGATCTCTCCATAAGTGTTCAATCAGATTTAGATCCGAACTCATTGCTGGCCACTTCAACTCTCCAGCACTTCGAATGTAACCATTTCTGGGAGCTTTTAGAGGAATGTTGGGGTCATTGTTTTGCTGGAACACCCATGACTTCTGACACAGACATGGCTTTCTGACACTGGGCCTTACGTTGTTTCCAAAATCTTTTGGTAGTCCTTCAATTTCATGACACTGTCAAGGCACCCAGTGGCAAAACCATCATTGAACCTCCACCATGTTTGACTGTAGGTACTGTGTTTATTTTGTTGGCTTCTTTCTGTTTTCAGAAGTAGAATGATGTTCTTCACCAAACACCAAATGTACTTCTACCTCAAGTACATTTTGGCAAACTCCAGTCTGGATTTTTTTATGTTTCTTTGTCAGCAGTGGGTCTCCTTCCATAGCGTTTCATTTCATTCAGATGTCAAAAGATGGTTCGAGCTGATATTGTTGCACTCTGAGTCTGCAGAACAGCCTGAATTTGTTTAGAAGTTGTTTGGGGCTTTATCCACCATTCTGGCTATCCTGCGTTGTATTTTATCAGTTTTCCTCTTCCGTCTACATTCCAGGGAGATTAGCTACAATTCCATGTGTTGTAAACTTCTTGATTATGTTAAACACAGTGGACAAAGGAACATGAAGATCTCAGAAGATGGAATTATTGCCTTCAGATGTTTGAAACTCACCATGTCTGAAACTCACTTGTTATAATGACCAGGACCATTTCTTTAGGACCACAAGATATTTTGACACAATGTAAATGTCAGCCTGTGTTTTCCAAATTCTGTAAACATGTAAATATGACAAAACAGACATGCTGAATTTTGTTCTGACAGCTAAAATCTTTACTTCATTGCTACAATGAGATTTTACG
Organism: Lepidarchus adonis; assembly: GCA_037576955.1. Lineage (NCBI taxonomy): Eukaryota > Metazoa > Chordata > Actinopteri > Characiformes > Lepidarchidae > Lepidarchus > Lepidarchus adonis. The sequence goes on along the minus strand of JBBIGC010000152.1, from coordinate 9,486,839 downwards.
GATAAAATGTAGTGAAAATATGTTTCTACTTACCCCCTTCTTATTTTATATAATTATTCACTTATGAGATGTTTCACTATATCCTTTATTTGCTTTGGAATTATAACTTGATAGTTCAACAATATTGGTGTTAACCCCAATTTTAACAATTAAACAGTACTTTAGTGTTTATGGCTCAAACTCACTTGGGTATTAGCTGGAACACGATGGGGATTTCAGTATAGTTGACTTTGATTGTCTTGGATCTCACTGTCAGGCGACTCTAAATTGTTCTTCTGGTTTGGCGTTTGTACATCACAGTAAATGCCTTGAATATATGGGACTGTAAAAGAAAGTGCTACCATACTTTAATTTGTTTATTTAGTACTTAATACACCCTACATACACTCTGGGAGAAAAATCCCAGCATACACCAGCATAATGCGTACAGTCATCCCACTACATGTGTTGGTGTGCTGGAAACAGTTATGGGATGGTCGTGATAGGATGTTGGCCATTACTGAGGAAATGCTGGTAGACCGGTACAGCTATGCTACTCCACAAGCAAAAACAGCATTCGCTCTTAGAAATATGGCTGATCTATGCTGTTTTTTCCTAGCAGGAGGTGTCACTAAGTCTGATAAGTGCACATTTACTTTCATTAGTCTTTTTACTAAGCAGGTTTCAAACTCTCCAAATGGCTACTAAATGAGATGACCAAATCTTATGCTAGTAATAATAATAAGCATATGGACACAGTCACCACAATGAGTGTGTCAGCTAATGCTTTTGTTCTAAATGATTGCTGTAATGAAATGTGACAGGCTGTGTGTGAGGGGGTTGTGTTGATGGCTAATTGCAGAGCTTGTTTTGTGAATAGGCTCACTGATAGACATCCACAGGTCTGCATAATGTTGCATAAGTAGGGCCTGATGGTGTCTTAACCTCATTTGAGCAACACTGTTCATCTCTAGGGGTTTCTCCTTCCTTTCTTCCTTTCTTTCTCTCTCTCTCTCTCTCTCTCTCTCTCTCTCTCTCTCTCTCTCTCTCTCTCTCTCTCTCTCTCTCTCT
>JBBIGC010000152.1:9441033-9451242 GCA_037576955.1 Lepidarchus adonis | reverse complement strand
TCTCTCTCTCTCTCTCTCTCTCTCTCTCTCTCTCTCTCTCTCTCTCTCTCTCTCTCTCTCTCTCTCTCTCCCTCCTCTTCTCCCAGACAGCGGATTCTTCTCCTCTCCTGTCATAGATTTTAGAAGGTAAATCAGACGGGTGCTGTTGCTGTGACTGGTAGTGTGAAGATGTTCTTCCCCACAGCTTTACTCATCACATATGAATCCAGCAGCAGAATCCCAGTCTGCGAAAGGTGTATGAGAACTGTAGATAAGGTCTTATGAATTTTAATTCATGTACCCTTGCTGCATGGGGTCTAATAATAAGAGGGTAAAAAGAAGAGCCCCTGTCCTGTAACCAGTGTGTGTGTGTGTGTGTGTGTGTGTGTGTGTGTGTGTGTGTGTGTGTGTGTGTGTTTCTACCCTGAGGGAGACAATCTCTCCCCTGGAAATGAAAAATACTCCAAATGTGTTTTATTGCCGTCACTCCCCGCTCCCCTCAGCACTTGAAGCTAATGCATTTCCATCGAGCGCAGCAATAATTTACCACATATATATATACTTCCTCCCCTGCCCACCTCCCCCGCCTCCTCTTTTCACATTTATTTTTTCCTCTCTGAAGAAGCTAGCAGAAGCCGAATCTGGGAAGAAAACGTTTACAGAAGAGCAGTTTTAAAGGGCCCACTCATTTAAGAGCTCTCTTGGCCGTCCTTCTTAGGAACGGCTGAGAGGTCTAAGGGGACTGTGTAACATGTCATTGTGTGTGTCTGTGTGTGTATGTGTGTGAGAGAGAAAGAGTGAGAGAGGAATGCTTTTAGCTGCTTTGCCATTTTCTTGTGGAAGCTGCTGTTGTGTTTACAGGAAAAAACAAGTCTGTCCCTCAGCATGAGCAGTGAATCAGCGTACTGCTTCTACACAGAGAAATGTATGGAGTGTTTTGTTACTCTACACTGTCAAAGAAAATGAATTTTCTCTGTAAACACTATAAAAAATGTGAATAATTTCATGTAAATGCATTTACCTTATACCATATTCTAATAATAGCCCGTCTCTTATTGATGCACATTTCCAATAAACGCAGTGTTTGAGGAGATGTCGCAACAAATAGACGTTGGTCTCCAATAGTAATATTATTACCACCCCCACGACCTCAACTTTCACGGGCACACGCCTCAGAGCTTTCACTTTCTACCTCCATGTTTTAACAGAATTTATTCCTAAAAGGTACAAAACGGAGTAAAACAAACCTCTGATTTTTGAAGACAGTTATATGAGTGTAACACGTCTAATTACTCATTTCTGTCATGATATCTCAGGGATTTTGATGGATATTAAGTAGCTCTGTTTAATACGAGAGATCCCAGAAATTTCAGACCCCTCTTTTTTTGTTTCCTGCCCACAAACCCCCCCCCCCCCATCCTCCAAAACCATTAACTCATATTTCAAATGTAAATTAGCTTCTGGAATGCAGCTCAAGTGCAAACACACTACAGTATGGTATCATTACTATCATCATCATCATTATTATTATTATTATTATTATTTATTATTATTATTTTTTTAATTAATTAATCAATGTGTCTACTCTGTAACAATTTATTCAAATACTATATTTTGCTGTTGTGTGTGTGTGTGTGTGTGTGTGTGTGTTTGGTGTCCAGTCATTATTATGGTATTATTATTAATATTTCTATCTTTTAAACATAGCGTATACATGAATTTGTATGCAATTAGTGGTTATATATAATGAATATTTATTTATATTTTTGTGTGGTATCAGTGTTAATTTAAATGAATTAAATGAACTATAAATGAATGTATATTCAACTAGTCTATGCATTCGGTCCTAAACCACTCCCACAATAACAGCAGCAATTAATGTGAAGAAGCTGCATGACATTTTGTGGCTGTAAACACCATCACCATTCCATCTGCGAGGTGAAGAATTGCCCGTCTCCAATAAACACCTATCTCTATTAAACACCGTCAGAATAATGTTTGAATAAACGCCTGGACTACTATTGAAAAATATATGATAATAGTAACTGCATGTAAATAAATGATGCATATACTGTATTTTAGTAGGTAGTTTTAGTATAAACTATAGTTTTATAGAGTTTTAATGCTCAGAAGGATGTTCATTGTGTAGCTGACTTTCCATCGAGGGTACAGTCATGCAGGAGTGATATGCTTGACCTGGGGGTTAGAACCTTGCTGTTATGATTGTACTGTCACAGGTTCTGGTCCAGTACACTGCTCCTCAGGTGCTGTTGATATCTGCCCTCTATCATGTGTGCTGGGTTAAATGCAGAGGTCACATTTCACTTTATGTGATGGGGTTTGTCACAATGAAAAAATACTCACTTTCACTTTCTTGATGCAACAGTTCAAGATTACAGTCATCTTTAGACTGAGCATTGTAGTTATAGTTTTATTATAATTGTCGAATGATAACTGCACAAAACATAGCTGGACATAGCATTATTTTAGGGTTAGGGTTAGATGGTCACTGTTTATATTGACCCTGGCCTGAAACTGCTGTTATAAAACTGCTACTCTTACACAGTGGCTCAAAAGCCTCAGTTAAATTATTGAATTTAATGTGGAAAATTGGTGCAAAAGTCCAAACTCCCCAGCTTTTTTTTTTTTTTAGTTAAAATGTTATTAAAGGCAAAAAGTTATTTAATTGTATTAAATGAAATAGCTTCTATTGAGAAAAAAGACTTTTACTGTTAATAACACATGTTGTAAAGGCTGACAGAGATGTCACCCTGCCTGTGTGTGTGTGTGTGTATGCACATGTGCACATGAAGTTTTCCTGTTTTCCTGAGGGCCTGTGGTAATTGTCGTGCATATGCATGCGCATGTGTGCCTTAATAAGGATTCAAACAGAGCTAATTTCCCTCATTAGTGTAATATAACATACATTAGATTCATTACATATGGAATCCAATTATGATGCTATTTCTTAATGGTTCCCTTAATAAAATGTTTAATGTTGCTGATTCAGGAACGGGAAAGGTCAGCCAACTGTAATTAGAGATTATGCACATTTTATAGGGCATGACTATCTTGCTTTGATTTTTAATGTATCTGCATTGAATCTTTATGGCTTTTTTTTTATCATTTTGCCCAACTGAATACAGATCAGAAGCATTTTAGCTCCTATTAATACTTTTTTTCTTCAGAAGATGCAGAAGTCTTGTGGATGCACTATAGGAAACTAGAAAGGACCACTTACGTACAGTTCTGGAGATGTAGGTTTGGGTTTACGATGATTGACAAAGCAATAAGCTTTCTGTCTGCTTCCTGTGCACATGGCCTGAACGGTTGGTGGGGGTCCTGTGAAGCTAGCTGAGTGGCTCAGTGACTATTTCCCTTGGGTGATATACACTAATGGTAGATATGAGAGCTGCTGGCCCCACTGCCCTGAGGCATGGTTAAACCCGAACCCTAATATCCCCTGAAGCAACGTGTCCCCAAATAAGAAATATTGACCGGTAGAGCGCCGCTGGGAGGTGGGGTGGGGGGTGGGGGGGTTACTCGGACAAACCGTATGAAGGAGAAATATTGGGTTTGTTTCCCCAGATTACCTGTCAGGTTAGTCTGCGGCATCGCGCCGCTCCACTTTGTGGCATTACATTATGTTCCCACCGAGCACCCATCAAGCTCCTGACAACCCAATCTCTCCCAAAAGAAAACAAACAATAAAAACCCCCGTGCAAAAAAGCTTTTCTTTGCGCTCCCATTCAACGAGAGCAGTGAACTAAACAACGTGACTAAAGGCCCTTTCCTTGACTCGAGGCCAGCTGTTTGATTTGTCTTTATGGAGACTCATGCTCCATTTTCATAGCAGCTCTCTCACTTGTCCTCATTGCTAGCTTCTGTCGCAAGTACTAAAAGAACAGCAGGTGTGGAAGGAGAAGTCAATGCAGGATGCCAATCTTGCACAGTCAAGTTGCAACTTCCATATATGAAATAGAGGCTTTTAGGTTTCTGTGACAACACACTGGTACTGGTCTTTAGCTGGGAAGGACGTCCTCCATGGCTTAAAGGAGGGAAATGGATTTTACAAGGATGAACAACGCAAACAACTCCCCCGAGCTTCAAATTTTTAATTAAAGCAAACTGTTGGACAAAAGCGAGACAAACAAAAGTTGTGCAGAAAATAAATAAACAAATAAGGAAGTAATTAACAAATGACAGCGCGTCTGTGCCAGCGATGCCATAAGACTAATTAGCATAGCAGGACGTATAGAAGACAACTGTGTGTGTGGTAGCTCCATAGCCTTATTAATTCATCCACATTCTGTTTGAATCATTGCGAACAAAAAAAAAAATGTATTGATGCAGTGTGTCTAAGTGTGTAGAATGTAGTATAACAACAAAAACAATAACAATACTACTACTATTAATAATTCATTATCCAAACCACTTATCCAATTCAGAAAACTGGAACTTATCCCACCTGACTTTGTGCACAAGGAAAGTTGTACCAACACACCAACACAGGAGGTAACATGGCTAACCACTGCACAACTGTGCTGCCCAATAATAATCATCATCATCATTATCATCAACATCATCATCATCACAATAGCAACAACAACAAAAATAATAATAAAAATAATAAATAAATAAATGAATACTACAACTACTACTACTACTACTACTACTAATAATAATAATAATAATAATAATAATGTTCTATATCAGTATTGGCACAAATTGTTGTACAGAAAATAATTATGCTCAACAGTGTAAAAATGAATTGAAAGATTAGTTTAGTAGTTATCATCAGTCATTGTTACTACTAAAGAAATAACTTTTTGCATATTTCCACCTACACAAATCAAGCCTTCTTTAGACCCTTTAATACAATGAAGCAATTTAAAAACCCCATGTTGGAACAAAGACCAACCTTCAATGAGCTGCACAAGTGCTTGGCTATTTAAGCCAGAAACTCTATACAATTGTGAATTACAGTAATAATTTCTATTTTAATAAGTGCATGTAGAGGTTTAGTGACTTTGTTTATATGTGGGTGAAATCAGAGATCAGACTTTAATATTACACCCAGATTTGAACATAAGTGTTAGATTTATAAATCAAAGTGGCTTAGTTTCTTACTTTTAGCACCATATGTATTTCAATTTGTTTTGATTTATTTGTTGATAAGAAAAAATAGATTATTTACTAAGAAATATCTGACACACAGCTGGTAAACTGCAGAACATTGATATTCTGAAAGTCTAAGCTAGTAACAAATACATTATTATTGATAATAATTATTGATTACCATTGTTTTAACCCTAAGGATTATTATTAAACACCTTTCTTCCAAACTGATGAATTATTCTTTTGAAATTTTACTCTCTGGATAGGGTCAGCATTGACAATAGTCCCGAGTCAGCACTCAGTCACCTTTACGCATATTTACGTAAAAATTGCATCAGTAATGTCTTGTCCTTTCAAGACCAATGTGTAATTAACCTGCCTCTGTAATTTCATTTTTCAGGCTGTAGTGATGTGATGTCTCTCTCTTCCTCTCTCCCTCTCTCAATATCTCTCTGCTCAACACTTAACTGTTGTTAACTGTTGTACGTTTGGGGATCCAGCGCTTGAATTTTTCTTTTAATAAATTTCTAATAGCCGGCATCTGACTTTGATTCTGGCCGCTCATCCAGTGCGTCATAGTTTAAAAAAAGAAAAGAAAAAAGAAATGTAACATGAGACAAGCCAATTCAAGAAAAGGCAAGTGTGTTTATATAATAATTTAGAGTGTTTTATAGAGAGTAAAGAGTAAAAAAAAAAAAAAAAGGAGGAGAAGTAACCAATAAAATAAGGAATAAAATCTAACTTGAAGAAATAAAAGTAAAATAAATTAAACACATACAGGAATAAGCATAACAGAAGGTCATGAAAAAATAGTTTTTTTAGAACCAGCAACAAGTGGTGCAGATTTAATCTCCATTAGCAACTGGCTACAGCAATGGGCAGCATAATGCCATTTCACCCTGTTTAGTTACAGCTTTTGGCTATTTGGATCAATACACCACAGCCTGAACCATTTTGTACTTTATATTAGGTTTAAATATAGTTATAAAACTTTACACAATTGAAACTCCCCTATCCTTCTTCTGGCACTGTACCCGTCCACAATGTTAAGGTCCAAAAACAAAGGCACAAAAACTTCCACAAACAATTTTAAACTATATCTTATCTATATTGTTCATATGTGTTTGACTAAACTTGAAACTGAACTTTGCAGTGTGACTAGGCCTTCAGGAGCAGGCTTGGCTGCTTGTTTCCTGTTATCTAGGAGATACTCATCTTTGTACTGCAACAATATATCTCAGTTATAAAGCTGTGTGTATCAGTATATCAGCTGTGTACAAAGTATGTGGTATGTCACTGCAATGAACAACAGTTTCATCTTTTAGGACTAAGAGAAAAGGGAGAAGCTCTTGTTGGTTATCAGATAGTGAAGAGTTGCTGGGTTGTGTTTAAAGTGTATAGAAAACTCTACTTTAATTATGTTGTTCCACTTTGTTGGATGGTCCTTTATGGATTGTCTACAGATGCTCAAGCAAACTGATTGACTCTGATTCTTAACAATAGTGGGATCAGGTTTAGGGTAAGGGTTATGTTTTAGATTATGACTGTATTCTAGAACAAAGCAAAAGTAAAGATAAAAACTCGAGTGAGTTTTAGTTTAAGGTAAGGGAAATGTCAATGTGATATTTATGTATTGTTAATTGAACAAGTTAACACTACATTGAAAGCAAGCCCGCCCACAAACCTGCCCACTTGCATTTTGCAGTCTACACCTAAATCTGCTTTTAAATAAAGTATAATAATAATTTTCAGAAATAGAAATGTGGAAACACGTTAAATCCCTTAACATTAATATACCTAGAATTTCATTGTTCACACCTCTTTATAGTAACCCAATAATGTCACATTGTTTTCCATGAAGTTCTTGAAAATTCAAATTTAGGATGTGTATGTTCTTGAAGTCCAAGGCCAAAAACAACCTCACTGCAAACATTATTTCTTGGTATGTAGCTTTCAAAGAATATAAATGTCCTTTAATGTTATTTTTAGTATTCCCGTTAATGTTGTTATCTTGAACACATTAAAGACTTTTTTTCTCCACATCTGATAAATATTACTATGTACTTAATCCATAACAAGAGAAAAACCAGGAGCAGGAGCATCATTATATATCAACTCAGAAAGATTCAATCAATATTTCAGACTTAAGGTACATACAAAAGCTCAGCCTTCACACTTGTGCACCAGTGTTGACTTGAGTTGAAGAGGGAAGGAATGAGGAGTGTCCTTCAGAGGCCAGGAAGCAGAAGGGAAATGTGAAGACAGGAAGAAACGGAGACTCGAGAAGGAGTGAAGGAGGCCGCAGTAACAAAAGAGAGAGAAGGCTCGTCAGGCAGGCTGTGGTACAATAATGATGTGGAAGTCAGCTAACTTCAGCTTCCAGAGTCACAAAGACAGGAGCAATTTCAGGAAATCTCCCCAGATTCCACACCTAAGGCTGTTCTCATAGGATCTCCATGGCAACACTTTCTACCAACAAGATGGAAAGTAAAAAGGTGAATAAACATAAAGAAAATATAAATTAATAGCTAGCACATGTTTCTTTGTAAGTGAATGAGCAGTTAATCAATTTATGTGAATCACTGAAATATTTTTTTAAACAAATACTGATTTTAAACTTTACCGTTAGTAAAGGCTTCTTTGAGGGTTCTTCAGCAAAGAAAATGGTCATATATATTTAATCATGCAAAAATATTTAGGAATTCAAGTGGGGCACTGTGTTTCCAGTGTGTCATATACAATATCTCACAAAAGTGAGTACACCACTCACTTTTTTTGTAAATAATTTATTATATTTTTTCATGGGACACTGAAGATATGATACTTTATACAATGTAAAAAGTCAGAGTACAACTTGTATAGCAGTGTAAAATCGCTGTCCCGTCAAAGCAACACAACACTACTAAAACCATTAAAACTATTAAAAACCGCTGGCACCAAAAGTGAGTACCCTACTAAGTGAAAATGTCCCAATTATGTCCAAAGTGTCAATATTTTGTGTGGTCACCATTATTTTCCAACATTGCCTTAACTATTTTGGGCAAGGAGTTCAGTAGAGATTCACAGGTTGCCACTGAATCCTCTTCCACTACTCCATGACAACATTACAGAGCTGGTGGATGTTAGAGAACTTTTGCTCATCCAGCTTCATTTGAATTTGAAGATGACACACAGATGCTCAATATGGCTTACGTCTGAAGACATGCTTGGCTAGGTCAGTATCTTTACCCTCAGTTTCTTTAGCAAGACAGTGTTTGCCCTGCGACCCAGCTTCTGAAGGGAGGGGATTGTGTTCGGCTTCAGTATGTCACAGTACATGTTGGCGTTCACGGTTCCCTTAATGAACGGCAGCTCCCCAGAGCAGCCCCAAACCATGACACTCCCACCACCATGCTTAACTGTAGGCAAGACACACTTTGTACTCCTCACCTGGTGGAACCTGTCCTGTTAAACCGCTGTATGGTCTTGACCACCATGTTACAGCTCAGTTTCAGGGTGTTGACAATCTTCTTATAACCTATGGCATCTTTATGTAGGGCAACAATTCTTTTTTTTCAAAATCCTCAGAGAGTTATTTGCTTTGAGGTGCCATTTAGAACTTCTATTGACAAGAATGAGAGAGTGTGAGAGTGATAACGCTAAAATTAACACACCTGCTCCCGATTCACACCTATGACCTTGTAACACTAAAGAGTCACATGACACCGGGAGGGAAATTGTCTAATTGGGCACAATTCAGACATTTTCACTAAGGGGTGTACTTACTTTTGTTGCCAGTGGTTTACACATTATTTGCTGTGTTGAGTTATTTTGAGGGGACAGTTATTTTACACTGTTATACAAGCTATACATTGACTTTACATTGTATAGTGTCATATCTTCAGTGTTGTCCCATTAACAGATATTTACAAAAATGTGATGAGTGTACTTACATTTGTGAAATACTGTATACACACTGGTCAAAAGTTTAGAACAAAATTTCTTCTCAATGGTAGTTAAAACAGTTTGATTACAGTGAATAACCTTAAGTGTTAAACTGCCCAAGGTAAAAATAGAGAAATAATAAAATAAGGACCAGGTTCAATTACAGCTTTCCTTAATGAAGCCCTAAAACTTAACAGGTACATTTAACAGCTTTACTATCACACCCTTTTCCCAGTTTATCTCAAACCAACTGGCTGGAGCTGAAGTCTGGAGGCTGTGCCACTCTTCCATGAATTGAATCTATTGCTGATTTTTTCATTATCTTACTATTGTCTGTTTTTTGTATTTTCCTTTCCTCTTGATAGTGATATACATTATTACTTCATGTAGAACAGTGTTGCACTATTAGTGCATCGCAGGGTAAACAATGTGTGGTCCTGCTTTTGTTCAAACAGAGGTTTGTAAGTCGTCAGCAGAAGTCTGGGCACCTGTGGGGATTGTTAGCTTTAACCTTGAAGACTTAATTTACTTCCATTGCTCCTGGATAATCATAAGTGAACCAGTTTTTTTAATACTTGGGTAACAGCCTGTTGTATATGAAATCTACATAATATTTTAGGTCTTGGTGACCAAAACATTTTATTAATTAGGTATTTATTGTAAGCACTTAACTTACTTGTACTAATTATGCTTATTCATTGTAATCAATCTACTCATATGGATAGTACAAACTGGAAAAACTGGCTGTTCTAAAACACCCATTTACATGTTTCATCAAACAAATTTTTAAATTAGACAAAGATAACCATGATGATTAAATGACGATTTTAAAGGGAAAAGCTGTCAAAACCAACCATCCAAACAATTACTTTTTCACATAGGGCCAGGTAGGATTGGATAGTTGTTTTTTCCCTTAATAAATGAAATTACAATTTAAAAACTGCATTTTGTATTTACTCTGGTTATCTAAATTATTGTTTGTGTCTAATATTAAAATTTGTCTGATGATCTGAAACATAAATACAAATATGCAAATCAGGATTAGCTTTGGTCAAAGAAATATTGGTCCCACTTTATATTAAGTGTCTCTAATTACTGTGTAGTTTCACATTTAACAATGCATGTAACTACAGTGTAACTACTAAGGAAGTAGCCATTGTTACACATGAATTACAGTTGTTCGTTTAT
>JBBIGC010000152.1:9387055-9398985 GCA_037576955.1 Lepidarchus adonis | reverse complement strand
CACACACACACACACACACACACACACACACACACACACACACACACACACACACACACACACACACACACTTCTCAGAATATGTCCCAGAACATCCTGTGGTTATGGTTTGGAGGAAAAAGAATAGCAGAATGGGAAGCCAAAAAAAAGGGAAACACTGAAATTGAGAGAATTGTCAATAAACAAGTGTGTACCAGTTAAAGCAAGGGGATAGTGTTACATTCCCACTCACATACACACACTACAGAATTTAAACTATAAACTGGAGCAAAACTAAAGGTTCAAATGCCTTCAACAACACATTAATATTGCATTAAGGCTGATATTGATGTGGTTGCTCTAGGATAGCTTAAATGAATGATAAAGTGTTTTTTTTGCATTTTCTCAGCAGGAATGAATTCTTGTTTTTTATCTTCTTTTTTTAGGAGCACAGAGGTGAAAGACAAGCAGGGCCCTCATTACTAATTTTTGAAATAAAGAGGAAAAGTGCTACAGATTAATAGTACACATAACCACAACTATGGCAGAAATAATGTACTTTTTCTCAGTAGTGTGAACGGTGCTTATAAATAATAAAAAGCTCAATGACTTGAACTCAATGCTACAGTTTAATGCTACAATTTAAATTTAATATCTATTCGTTTCGAGTTCGCCAACAGCCTCGCTCTCCAGCCCTGGCCCCATTCTGAAGTTCTGCTTTAATTACAGTGAGTCAAAGAGCAGAGGTTATGATGAACTACATAAGCAATTTAATCCACTCGGGCCTCAGTCTGGAAACCCAGCAGTGACAGAACCTCCGAGAAGTGCTAGATGAGGTCTCACACTGTAGGCCTGTTGTCAGTGTAGTTATCTTAATGGAAATGTAAGTGTAGATTGATAGTCGGATTATCTTCATGGAGTTGAGCATCGTTAAATGGAACATTTTCTCTTTTTTAGTTGTTTGTTTGTTTGCTTGTTGTTTTTTGCATGTAAGTAATATGCAGGCAAAGCAGAACTTAGCTGTCAAATACATAATCAGCATAACTTTGCAAAGGTCTGCATTTTCCAAGCCGATTTTTTAATTGCCTGCATTTGTTATTCATGGATCATATTTGAATATGCCAATCAGACCTAACCTGCTCCAGCCTGCACGTCCACGTTTCATAAAGCTGATGTTTTTCATTGACGTTTTATATGACTGTTTTATATTAACTCAGCATTGTCACAGCAACAATCCATTCTTTTCTACATTTCCATTCATTCCTGCCTTGTAAACAAACACATCATTAAACAGTAGAAGTACAGTACGTAAACAACTCAGCACTTTCTAAAATGGCTCCTTTTAATGAGTTAAACCCTTTGAAATGTCCCAGTGAAATGTTTTTGTGGTGCTTATGAATACAAAGGGAAAGTAATCACCAGATATGGGGTGGCCAAGTGATACGACTGCCAAGGATCTTCGTACCACAGGGCTGGAGATGAGTCAAATACATTGGTCAAATATCTACAGCATGTATAAACATAGATGGATGAGTAACTCTTAAATAAATGAAAAATAAATGGAGAAAATGCAGTGGCCCATTTTCAGTTTATGATCCATTAGATATTGTTGTCAATGTTGTATTACAATATGCAATATGATTACAGTTATATAAAATAACAGATTATTGATATGTTATTAATACAGATATTATGTTACCATTAACAATCCTGCACCAGTAACTATGTGGTTGACATTCCAACAGTATGTGGTGGTATTGCTCCTTATAATACCCTCCTGAAATGGCTGAAACGTTCATTAGCCTGACATTGGCTCGCTGAATTGCTTTATTGCAGTAGAAGCAGTATATGGCCATAATACTGAATGAAAAAAGATAAGATAAACCTTTATTAGTCCCACAAATGGGAAATATGCATTGTTATGACAGAACAAGGGTAAGAGCAGCAGAGAGTGGCAAAGCATTAAAAAAAATTAAAAGGTAATTTAGAAAAGATATTTATGAGTAAGAAATGTTGTATAGGCTTGGTTTTCAGATCTTGTTTTTTTAGCCATTACATTTTGGTGCCAGGGGTCCTCACATCCCTGACCAGATGTACAAATAATAGTTCTGTCCCTGACCAAATATACAAAAAATGTTGATCTGAGAAATGCTTTAATCAGTATATGTTACTTATTATATTAACTATGACAAAATTACATGTCATAGTTAATATAAGGCATATGACAATTAGATAAAATATAATCAATATCATCAATAACATAAAATATTATTAGTTTTACAGAATACATCAATTGATGGTAAAGTCACTTGACTTGATACAAAAACTTAAAATGTCATGTTACCACAAGATTGTAATACACATATATTAATAAAATACACATGGGCCATATTAACATATACAAGATGCACAGTTCAGTATTTGCCACTGCATTGCAGTTCTTGGTGATCTTCCATCCGTTACCTATTGGAAACATACATCTTCCCAGCCGTGCATTAGTACCTTGAGTGGGTCATTAATTAGCTCGCATGTAATCAGTTCAGTAAATAATAGATGCCCTGAGGGAATGAATAACTCAAGTGTACATGTAATGAAGCTCTTCAAATGTATCAGTAAAGCTACTCACAACCCTACATTATTGATGGCACCCAAGATGCCATTACTAAAACAAATAATGACTAACGGTGTGAACACAACATGGATCATCTGAAAAACATCTCTGCTTTTGTTGGTATTTGTGGCCAGAAGATGACAAGAGAAAAGTACATTAATTATTATTATTTACAACTGGCAATGTCATAAAGCAGTCCACTCCACTACAAGCCAATGGGCAACAGAGGCGACAAAAACTCCCTAAGCTGTAGGAAGAAACCTTGGGTGGAACCAACAATGGAGAACAATTACAACACAAAATTAAAATGAAACAGTTTCTAGAGATGACATCTAGAAGCCTATAGCTTGGAGTAGTGTCTAGCATCTGCACATGAAGCATAAAGTATGGGGAGATGGTCCATGGTAGTTAAACAGGTCTCAGTGATGGGTGATCTGGTCATGGAAGACCAGAGGGACAGCAGTTCCTAGTCTACATGTGGTCTGTCGATGGAGTAAGTTGACCTGTGAACATCAACAGGAGTGAGTGAACACTAATCAGTGAACAGTGATCATAAGTCATAGGAAGTCGGAGTAGAAAGAAATCAATTTCAGATAGTATCTATAAAACATAATGACACTTCAACTGCAGTTATGTTAATTTATGCATGTTCTGTTCAGACACATTTGATCTGGCACCATTTGCCAGTAAAAGCTATCAATGATTCCACTGCTGATTCTTTGACTGATGCTGGTGCCAACTGCTGAGTGTTCCCCCATTTCAAACAAGATCACATTGGTGGTGCTGCTGCTGCTTCATGCCAGGCTTGTAAAGCAACTTTTTTTGTCTTAGTTCATCTGTAGCCAATTATATAAGGCCTAGCGTTCCTGCCTATGTTTGCCCCTAAACTGACCACTAAAGAGTTTGGATTGTTGGAGTTCATACAGACTGGTTTCCCAAGAGCACAGAAAGAGGATGAAGTAGAAGATTTGATGTAGTGTTTGCTGAGATAAACACAAAAAGCAGTCACCAGTTCTTCCTCATGTTGTTACAGATGATAGGAGCTTCATGCATACATCTACTGTGTGTGATTCAGTCAACCAAGGACAATCATATCTAAGGACATACGTATTATGGGTTCGCCAGTAGATGCAGCTGATTTTGTTCTCCTGTAAAGAGATTCAGTTATAATGAAACAAGGTGTCCTTCAGAAGAAACAGGGTTGCTTCACGACAAAAAATGAGAAAACAAAATAGTTGTATGCTCCTAAAATTTGGAAACGTATACACAGTTGAGTCACTTTATGAGGTGTACCCAGCTTTATTTATTTATTATCAGCTCTACTTACCATGTACATAGGTGCACTTTGTACTTTACCATCACAAACTCTACCCCATCTGTTCCTTTTCTTCATTTGTTAGCCCCCTCTACCCAATTTATCTCAAGTTCAGGACCCCACTGGACCACCAGTGAGCAGATGTCATTTTTGTGGAGGATCATTGTAATGTTCATCTGATGCTACACAATTTGTATCAGTCAACCTGTTGTAATTCATCAGTGAATGCACTATTTTCAGCCCAGCGATATATAAGCTTTGTTCTTTGTAATCTTTGGCATCATATTTCACAATTTAGGAACAATAAAAGAGATGGATCCACTAACTAAGCAATAGTCAGTTCAATTGAATAATCTTATAGTTGATAAATTGACATAAACAAGCTTCCATCCAAAGAAAATGAGATGATTGTTTTAAAAAAACACAAAAGCCTTCTCTCATGAGTCATGTTTGTGTGAATTTATGTAGCACAGTTTTATGTTTTTATGACATTTTGGAAAATATCATAGAACTTTATGGAAATAGGGTTTGAAATTCAGTAACAATGTAAACCACTTCCACTTCGACACAAAACTCAACCTGGCTGAAGAAAACAGACATTGTCCCGGGAAGTTGACCACCATCATTAAAACACAGAATAATGACCAATCTGGAAAACTCTCTTCAACTGGGGTGAGAATCTATTTAGAAAAAAATGCTTTAACATTTTCTGCAACACTCACAAATCCTCTTGCCTTACCACCAGGTCATTAATTAGCCAGCAAGCAAACAGTTCAGTGAATAATAGATGCCCTAAGGGAGTAAATAATGGTGTGGCAACAATGAAACTCCTCATTTTGATCAGTAAAGCCATTGGAATCATGCAAACGTTCTCTGCCCAACATACACCTTTTTAGAACCTGTTTTCATATCATTTATATTGCTCGTTTTCTCAAGTGTTTTGCTGGTTTTAGCTATTACATATATTTCATGCAGTATTGTATTTTGTTATTAACCATACAGACATACACCGAAAACATTAGATTTGGTCAGCTCACATGCTGTTTTCCCAAGATTGAGGCTGTTTTAGTCATTTTCTACAATAACTGGTATTCCCAGGAGCCAGAATGAAAGTATTTTACGGCATAGATAATACGATTCAAAGCTAAATGTGTCATTTTGTCAAAAATAATGCAAAGAATGCAATATGATTTTGAAATGTATGTTTTTATGACATAATGACTGATCTGGAAACGAATTATTTTTGCAAATAGATGCTGTTTTGTGAGGTGGAAATATTTCCCTTTTTGCTGTGGAAATGTTTCTGTGTATGGAACAACAGTTCTGCGTGTGTCCAACCATCAGAGGCTTTAAGATGGAGCTGTGGTGTAATAAAATAAGGGCAAGCTGGATTTTTTGATGCTTATCTAGACGACAGCTTTCTCACTAAAATCATGCATAGCAGTTACTCAGATATGAAGACAACATGGATAAAGATGCTATGTGAAATATAAATTATTTCTTCTTAAAACTAAAAAGAAAAGAAATGTGGGTCAGTGATGAACATTTTTGAAGTCCAAAGAATTTTAAACATAATGTAGAAGTTACATTAAAGATCATGCAAAAGACACCAGAATGTGTGCAATCCTGCCTGTGGGCCAATGGGCCAGGACTAGTTTTAAACTTTAAAAAAATTAAAACAAGCAGGAGAATGTTTCACTTTTCACTTTTTTCATTAGTTGGCCTAGTCTTCGATCATGAGTATTTCTGCTTTGAAGAAATTAGAACCTACAGCCACACCAGGCTTTTGCAGATTGACTACATATCCTTATATTTTTAGGTTGTAATGAATGAAACAATGAAGCAAAGAAATCTTATCTCTCTTTTATTAAAACTTTTCATTATAATTTCAACCAAAGTAATAAATTTAGTTATCCCCTTTGAAATTTTTTGCCTTTTTCACTGTTTTGAAGAAATGTCTCTTTCCTTTTAAAAGTGTCCTCCAGTGTGTGTTGCTCCAGTGCAGTTAAATTTTCCCGACTGAACTGTATTCCATCAATTTGGTTATATTAGGTGCAGCTTTGTTACCACCGCCACACATGGTAACTGGACTTCTTTCATTTCCCAGTTTAAAATATTTCCACTTTGCTGACAAATTAACCACACACTGCTGCAAAGCTCTCTATTTAAAACACCTGTGTGACAACTGACATTAGACAAAGGATTGGACTTAGGCTCGCTCATGCGTGGGCCAATCCTGATCATTTAAAAATGCTAAATTCCCATATCAGTGCCCCCTCATTTTTAGTGAGCTACCTTTGAAGGTAAGCTGTCGTACAAAATCACTTCCTCTGTCTTCAGAATAAGCCTTGTGGATGATCAACAGTCTGTCGTTAATGCAATATATATATATACACACAGTCCACAGTCCCTAACTGTCCTTTAACAGGGTTCAGCTGTCTCTGACAGCCAATCAAGAGCAGGCTTCATTATAAGAATGCCAGAGTATGTCCTACCAATTAAATGTCACTTTTTAGAAGTACTGAATCTTTTCACTGGACTTCCTCATCCTGAATCAGACAATCAGCAATGTTTCCATTACTCATCAGTGTCGGTTACTTCTTGTAATCTTTTCATTAACTTTCATTAATTTTTTTCAGATATTCTTTATTTTTTCATATTTGGCTCATTTTTGTTTATATCTACAATTTTTAAACACCTTTGGACCATTAACACATCTCAAATGCTTTCCCAAACAGAGGTACTGTATCTCACGCTCAGTTCATCAGGCATTGTATAAAGCAGGGGTGTCCAGCTATGGTCCAGGAGGGCCGGTGTCCATCACAGTTTGATGATTTCCCTGATCAAGCACACCTGTTTAAACTCACCTGTTAATTGCCAGGTTTAGTGAGAGTGTTTGACGAGGGGAGATACCAAACTATGCTGGACACTGGCCCTCTGACTGACCCATTTTGTAAATAAATCTCATGTTCTCTATAGCAGGGGTCTGGACTTTGGTGCTGGGGGCTGATGTCCAGCACAGTTTGGTGATTTTTCTACTCAAACACATCTGAATCTGTTAATTGCCAGGCTTAGGGAGTGTGACTGAGAAGAAGACAGTGCTGGACACTGGCCCTCCATTACCTGCATTAGGCCTCCATGATTTATAACATGCATTCTCCAGGTTTGTCTGTGTGTATGTGTATGTGCCATGCATTTCTACTAAAGCACTAGATATAACAAAAACACTAATCTGTACACAAGACTGTACATTGTGGGCATAAATAGGTTCCTCACTTCAATGAAAAATTCAATTAGAATATTTTCCAGAGATTTGCCAGTATAATTTTTCTTCTTTCCTAAAAGAGGAGCCGAGACTAGCGCAGGGTCGCGAGAAGAGGTGGTTAGAGGGGCTCATTTAGAAGCATTAGTGCAGGTAAATGCAGAGGAAGAGAAGGAGAGTGCAGGCTGATTGCTCTAGCCATGCTGTGAAAATGTATCCTTCGCTTTAATGAGAGCGTGTGGAGCTCTAGGAATCTCTGAAGCCAGGCTTCATTCTGAGCCACTTACACACTTTATATACTGTACATTCACAAAGACAGTGTCATGTTGCTGTCATAAGAAAACCTTCCTTTTTATTTTTGCCTCTACTTCAACATTTTAGCCTGTTGCAGTGGTCAGAACTCATGCTGTTTGTTCATTACAGTGAAATGGACAGAACCATTAGTCTACTGGGGATTCAGACCTCAGGCCTGGTCCATGCAACTAGCCAGCTGGTAGTGAAGTGTGAATTGCTTGTATTTTTATCCAATTCCAGCAGTGTCTGACAGTAAGTATGTATGAAAAAAATCGGCCCAGGGTGTTCCCTATCTTTGCCCATAGACAGCTGGGATCGGCTCCAGTTTCCCCATGACTCGAAATGGATAAGAATAAAGTTACATGAGATTTCTTTCCACCAATAAATTATACTACACGCATCTTGAACGCAAGAAAATCACCCACACAACTTGTCTCGCTCCTACTGAAGAACCATACTCCACCTAACTGATCATAACTCAGCTAATGTGAAATAATATTTTTCTCTGGATTACTTTCATTTTTTGTGTATTTCTTTATATTATTTGTCTGTTATTACTGTGTGTCGAACAGATTAGGATAGGTTCCTCTTCTGAGCCTTGGTTATTGCTTCTTTCACCTTTCACCTTTGGCTTGGTCAGTAGGGGCTCAGACCTGGATTCTGTAAATGCTTTGTAACAATGTCAGTTGTAAAAAGCGCTATATAAATAAATTGGCTTGACTTGACCTGACTTTTGAACGTTGGATGACATCAGTGTAAAAAACCTCACAATCAACAAACTCACTGTAACTATGACACCTGGTTGCTCAATGGTGTCATTTGCTGTTTAGTTGGTTATTTTACTGTTACTGAATAATAATGTTTCTGAGAATATTGAAAAATGTTAGTGGTTAGGACCCTGTTCTGGACGGAGGGTTGCAGGTTCAAGTCCCAGCTCAGGTACCATCACCACCGATGTACAGGCAGGTATCGTTCTGCTGCATTGTTCCTGGGGTGCTGATGATACCTGCCCACTCCTCCACATGTAGATGGGTTATATGCAGAGGTCGCATTTCACTGTGTGTGTTGGGGTGTTTTCATAATGACTTTTTCACTTCACTAAATATGTACTGTTTATAAATGTGTGTTTTAATGTAAAGAATGAATAGCTTTGTTGTTGGAGTAACCTTCTTAAAAAGGTGGGGATATAGTGGTTAGTAGTCATTGTTGTCACCCAACAGTGAGAAGGCCCTGGGTTTGAAGCCATAGTTGATTTTATGTTGAGCTTGTTTGTTTCTGGATATTTGTCATTTGTTGGTTTAAATAATTTGACATCATTTACGTGACATTTTCTCTTGTACTGAAGGCTTTGGGACTTTTCTTCTAAACTGTTATGTCTTGTTGTAGGCTTAACTTAAACAACCCATGTCTTCCTTAGCTCATTAAATCAGGTTATTGCCGTGCTGCTGCTGTGGTGATCAAGATTAACCGGTCGGGATTATACACTCACTGTTGCTGGGAAAGTAATTCAGTGTAAGAGGCTTTCGTTTCAATGGGGTTTTCTTTTCTGATAACTTGATGTGTTTATTTGATAATAACATTATTCATATTTCCACATATTGTCTGTAGTCAGTGTTTTGTTATTGTTATTATATATACTATTTGACTTTCTTAACACACACTAAGTGCACTAATGTGACCTCTGCATTTAACCCATCAATCATCCACACATGGAGCAGTGAGCAGCTACCAACTGTACCTCGTTGGTGCCTAGACGGGGACTTGAACCCAAGACCTTATAATCCCAAGGAGAAGGTCACAGGCCACTTTTTCAATCCATTTGATCAACCCTGCGGGTCTGCACAGCCCTGGGTTGTGAATATGTTTACTTTTTCTGAAATCAAATGTGTTTTATGATAATAACACCATACACTACAGCAAACATCTGATCAACACACACATCAAACTGACTTCTACATGCCTCAAACACTGTTTGCTTTCAAAAAATCACATCTGTATCTTCTACCACACCACAAACAGGTATTTATTCATTATTTGCCTGTAAGACAAACATCACATTTCCTTCTAGTTTATGACACATACATCTTTCTCTCTCACACACACACACACGCACAGTTTCATCTTCAGAATTTGATGTAGAGTATTGAACGTGAGTTTGTTTAAAATGGGAGCAATTTCCTATTACAGGATGCCTATTGTTAGGAGGTAAGTGAGGCATTCTTCATTTCTGAAGGTGCTCATTAATCACATCTGAATGGAAGAAATGAGGAGCACAAGAACAAAGGGCACAGATGAAATTCCATTACAGGGTTCAATTTACAGATTTGGTCATGAAATATGAAACGCACGACTGAAATATAGCTCAAAGCGCGTGTCCTTGTGTCCACAACGTACATTGACACAGCCTTGTCAG
Source organism: Lepidarchus adonis (assembly GCA_037576955.1). Classification (NCBI taxonomy): domain Eukaryota; kingdom Metazoa; phylum Chordata; class Actinopteri; order Characiformes; family Lepidarchidae; genus Lepidarchus; species Lepidarchus adonis. The sequence goes on along the minus strand of JBBIGC010000152.1, from coordinate 9,389,111 downwards.
TGTCATTGGTGAAAGAGTGTCCTTATTGATTCGCGTTCATAAAGACATCAGTGAGAATAAGGAAGTTTTCATACCGCTGTTACCTTGTAGGCATGTCCTTATGAACATGCGTGTAAAAATATGTGAATATGCAGTTCTTCATGCTTTTGATTGTTCTAGAATCTATAAAAATCCTTCAGAATTTACACTTCATTCCTGAAATTATGGCTTTATCTACATCGTTCCTCCAGCTTCCATCTGTTTTTTTAGACCTGACACTGATGATAGCAAGAACTACATCAAAAAGTGCTGTTCGCTGACTGTCATTTAACGCCAGCCTGTGATTTATTATGATCTCCCAAAGTTATTTAAACCCTCCTGTACGTTTACGGCTTATCTTTCTGCACGAATTTGAAATGTCAACCAGTGCAGTAAACACAAGAAAGCATATTTGACACACAGTTAAAAGCCATTGTGCTCTAACTAATTGGTTTTTGAATTGGTTTTCTCTAATGTCAAGCCGTATATTAATGAATTAGACGCAGGCTATTTGCATATTCAAAGGCGTCCTCATCCTCATCTGCTAGGAAGCATGTGCGCTCATTTGAATTTCTACTGACACATGTTTGGTAATTGATGTGTTTTCAGGGCTGGATGGGGGAGGCCATGTTCAGGTGATTTTTTTGTACTCGCTGTCGAGGAAGAATACCATCGTATATTAAAGGCCTTGAAATCGAAATCTGGAATCTTAAATTTCCTTCTGTCTTTATGTCCTCTTAGCTCCTCCAAGCACAACTCATAAATTGGTTAATTAGTCACTATTATCTTCTAAATTCATTCTTTGCACATATCGAGCTACTTTATTTTAAAAAGACTCAAATGTATACGTAACATTTCTAAAAATCGATATTTACAAAATTTAATGATTAAAGTTAAGCAAAGATTACTCTCTGGCACTTTTACATTGTAATTTGAGTTGATTGTTATTTTTCTAATTGAAAAAATGCATATCAGCTACAGAAAACACTCCTATGAATACACTTTAATATGATATTTTTGCTGATTGTAGAGTGCAATTATGTATTTGCTCAATTTAATATAGTGAAAAAAATAAAGCTTAACACATTTGTACAGTGGTTGACGCTGTGACCTCACAGCAACAAGGTCCTGGGTTCGATCCCCTGTTGTCCAAAAACTTATGGCTTAGATTCACTGCCCTTGAATGTGTGTTTGTCACTGTCTCTGTGAATCCTGCCTTGTGCCAATCGACTCCAGTTTCCCTGTGACCTGAAATGGATAAGCAGTTTGGGAAATGAATGAATGAATGAATAAATAAAGCATAACCTATAAACTGACCCATGACTATTACATAAATACATTTTATGCCATCCCACACACCAAATATGTTTAATTCAGTAAATAAACATGAAATGTGTAATAAAATGTATCACCATGCTGTCTTTGAAGATGATGTATACTTTCTTTTAATTATAAAATCAATAAAAACCCTGTCATTTGACCAAGGATATGCACACTTGCATTTAACTGCATTGTGCCTAATGTAGTTATTGGGCATGAAGTTATTCATACATTCAAATATATGACATTTACACCCACGTGGCTATAAAATGATTCACTCTGACACATGCATATGGAACACTGCACACACAGTAGCACATACGGGTGGAAAGTGGTATGTTTTGCTTTTTAAGTGGAGATTCATTTATAAGAAGCACATTTAATCTGAGGACATCCAGTCCATCCATTAACCTGAACATGCCTACACACACTTACACACCCATACACAAACACACACTTATAGGCACACTTACTGTATATAGACACAGAACACAGTACGTTCAAAAATGAAGGAGGTTGAGAGTGGTGAGAGGAAAGGAAAACAGGGAGAGAAATGAGATAATAAGCGATGGATGAGAGGAGAAGTGTGTGCTGAGTGCAGAGCAAGTGTTCATGTATTGACTTGCTCAGAAAAAGGCTTACATTCTCCTCTCTCTCTCTCTCTCTCTCTCTCTCTCTCTCTCTCTCTCTCTCTCTCTCTCTCTCTCTCTCTCTCTCT
>JBBIGC010000152.1:9250440-9269425 GCA_037576955.1 Lepidarchus adonis | reverse complement strand
CACGCACACACACACACACACACACACACACACACACACACACACACACACACAGACACACACACACACACACACACGCTCGGCACCCAGGGGGAAAAGTTTTATTTTGATACTCTCAGATACCCTGGGGTGAAGGAAGTTATTGCAGTGAAGGAACTACAGTCATGTTGTATGTTTGTGTGTTTTTGCATGTGTGTGTTTGAAGTGTGAGCAGTGAAACACATGATGATCCCTAAAGATTGAAAAATCTACTTCCAAATCCTAACCTACTTCCAAAGTGTTTTCTGTTATTAATGTGGTTTCCAACACTTTTGACTCCTTTACCTTCTTAAAACTGTATAAATATATTCATAACATAAAATATAGTAAGATCAAAGAAACTGATGAGTGGTGGCCTAATGTTTGTAGACACCTGCTCATTTATTGTTTCGTTTGAAAGTAAGGGGCTTGTCCAACAAATATACGTAAATAAAACTGCATTTGTACGCATGGATAGGTGGATGATTCAGCACAGAGAAGTAAATGATGTTGTTCTTTGTCTTGTGCTTTTTTATTAAGCTGAAACCCAATTTACAAATATTTTAATTATATCTGTATATAAATTAAAGGTATGCAATTTGAGTTTGAACCCATTACCCAAAGTGCACCACAATGAAATGTGGCCTCTTTGAACACGGTACTTTGCTTGAAGTGATTCATAGACTGGGTCTTGAGCCTCCAACCCTATGTTCACAATTGCAAGTTCCTAACCAGTAGGAAGAAAAACAACAACAGCCACTCATTGTGTGACATGAGTGGAGCATGAACTTAGTGTTATTGGTTCTTAATGGTGAAAATGTAGGTTTTCTTTGGGTTCCAGGTAGCTAACAAGCACACTTTCACCCATTAAACAGAAATAAAAATGAACTAAATGCAATACTTTTTTGCTTCGTTCTTTTTTATCATTTTCAGCATGGACTCTGACTGAGATCTACCATTGGACTTAGTCCTTACATCTCTTATGTGTTTGCATTACTGACAGATTCTTATGACACCTAAACACCTACAATTTTTTGAATCATAAGATTTCATAATGTGTTTATAATGTAATTTCTGTATAGATATTTTTTCTGTTTTTGATTTACAATAATGAAAATAAAAATATGTCTTCACTCGCAAGTCGCTTCTTCAAGATATTTTCAGTGTTCTTTGTGTACAGCTAGCTGCTAAGGGAGGCAATTTACAAAAGTAGTTCCTTATTAGTGTGTAAATAATGTGATGCCCGGCTTGACCGAGCGTTGGCCTTTGGGGTGGCTTGCCTTGTTGGGGATAATGAATGCTGTATTTTGTCTCCAGACCAGCAGGTGGAGCCGGATCCTGGCCAGGTTGCAGGAAGTTGGCTGATTGTTGAGGCCCTATAAAAGAGGCCTTTTCCTCTTGCCTTTCTTTTTTCTCTCTTTGCTCCTTTGTCGGCCTGGGGTGACCTGGCAGCAGGGGCTGGTTGCAGCTTTGCCTCTTTTAAGCTTTTAACTTAACACAACTTTAATAATAAATATGTTTTGTTAAATCTAACAATGAGTGTCATATCCCATGAATGTCATCTTCACTCTGAGCCAAGTGGAGCATGACATATGGGGGTTTGTCTGAACATTTGGGAGTTTGTCATAAAGCTTTGGTGCTTAGGTTCCGTAGTCCAGATAATGTTGACTTTTGTTTTTGCAGTTTGGAGTAGGCTACTTTAATTCCTTCCAGGGCTATGGCAGCGTGGTAAGGTGTGTAGTACTATGGTGGGCATACTGGTGTTTGGTATGGAAGATGTGAGTTGGTCTTATCAGTTTGATATTGGTTGCTTGGGAGATTTAACACTGATTTTGGTATATGTATAATTATATTTTGGAATTATATTTTGGTTTTCTCAGCCATATTTTTTTTGGGCTTAGTTTTTGCAGGTTTTAGTTGTAGGGCAGTTGCTGGACAATTAATCCTAAAGAGAGCTACTGCTTTTTCCCCATTTAGAGCTTTTTGACCCTGGGTTTAGGCTGCTGCAGTCACTGGAGTCTGAGCTAAGGGCACCGTCTGTGGAGAAACATCTGGATTGGCTTTGGTCAAGGCGGCACGTCTCCACTGGTTTGGGTGAGTAAATGATCCTTGCTCTTGGGCTCAGTGTGAATATGGGGTAGAATAGTGGGTGGTAAAAAGTTTAGGGGGATGCTCCATGATTGGTTTGTCCTGTCTCTTGAACTATTAAGGCTTTAAGACCTGTACGTTTGGCTTGTGGGTAATTTGTTGGGTTAGTTTTGGTTGAGTTTTGCATACTGGATGACCATGATTGTAGTTGTAAACTGAAGTGTTGAAATGAGTAGTGGAAGATTTTTTTAGAAGCTCCGTCTGAAAGCTTGTTAGTGAGGTTAACTAAGGAGCAGTTGTTGAAAGTGGATGAGTATTATTCTATCGACCTAACGTCATTGTCTAAATCCACCAAGAAAGAACAATTGGTAGATTTTATTCAGGAATTTCTAAAAGAGAAACAGGTTTTGCCTGGAGAAACACCAACTATTCTTGGTCCAAAAATACAAGTTTTTGCCAATACTCCTGAGTCTAGCACTATTATGCAGTCTGTTCAATCGAGTAAGTTTAGTTTTGAGCAACATAAACAATTGTTGGAGATGCAGATGGAATTTGAAAAAATTGCCGCTGAGGGTGTGGACACGTTCGATGCGCTGCACGAATTATTGATTTTGGTTTAAGAATATTTTGTCTGAGAGAATTGCTACCTATGTAAATGAGCACAGAGTTAAGTGTCGGAGGCAGCTGTTCTAGCCGATGGCTTTGTTTTAACGCATTAAGGGAAAGCACGTGAGTTTCCTCCTTCACGTTATGATTATGAATGTAGAGAATATCGCTCAGGTCGTGTTAATGTTGGTCCATCTGTTAACATTCAAGTGGGAAGAAACAAAATGAGTGATATTCTTACGGATAAATGTAATTATTGTTTGGAAGTAGGACACTGGAAGAAGGAATGTCCAGTGCTGCATGTGCAAAATAAAGTGAGATTTCCCAAGAGTAAAGCTGCTGGGTGCGCTTCGTTCGTTACGCAGCCGGAGAGCGCGGTTATGGCTGGAGATAACTGTGTGCAGTCTGGGGACTCCGATGTGTTGGGCTACGCGCCGTTTATTAGTGATGGCTTTGTCTCACTGGTGGGAGATGTACACAAAGTTGCAGTGAAAATTAAGACACGGGAGATTCTGAAAGCTTCATTTCTGCCCCTGTTCTGCCATTTTTCTCTGTATCAGACAAGTTTGATTCGTGGGATTGGTTTAGACATTTTCTGTGCCTTTACATAAAGTTCTGCTAAGTTCAGGATTCGTAAATTGTGAACCAACTATAACTGAACTTCTCTTCCTGTTGATGGTGTTCACATTTTAGGAAATAATTTGGGTGGATGTGAAGTGTCTCCGTTACCAGTGGTTACTGCTGCACCGGTGACATCAGCAGAATATGACAAGTGTCTGCAAGATTTTCCAGAGGTGCTCACTGCCTGTGCAATGACTCGTTGGACTCACAATCTGAAGCATCACAGATGCCGGTGATTGGTCTGTTTGTTCCTGAATTACCTGCATCTTTATCTTATGAGGAACTTGTTGAAGCGCAAGGAAAGGATCCAAGTCTGGAGAAATTTTTTGCATTGGCTTCATCTGATCCAGACAAAGGGTCCTTTTTGTAAAATGGCTTGTTGCTTCAAAAGTGATTGGTGAGTGTTGATCCTGATGTGGCAGATCAGGTTATTCAGGTCATGGTACCAATTGGGTATCGCAATTTGGTATTGAAAGCAGCACATGGGATAGTCTGGACATTTTGGTGTTAAAGACCGATCACATTTTACAGCATTTGTATTGGCCGTGCATTAAGCGAGATGTAGCAAGGTTTGTGGCGGGGAAGCCAAATGAGAAAATTAAGCCTGCGCCCCTGCAGCCCATCAAGTCTGTGTGCACGCATTTCGAACACTTGATTATCTTTGTGTGGGTCCTTTACCTCAATCAAAGGCAGGGTGTGTTTATTTGTTCACAGTAATGTCAGGCTTCACGTTATCCAGAGTCAGGGGGCATTGGAACGTTTTCATGCTACATTAAAATCACTGTTGCGTGCGTATTGTGTAGAAATGAAAGGGGACTGGGAAGAAGCTTTACCATGGCTTTTGTTGGCTGTGCGTAGCGCAGGAAAGCACTGGGTTCAGTACCAATGACCCGGTTTTTTTACGTCCTTGTCCGTTTTGAATACAGACTTGGATTATTCTATACCTCCTGCTAGTATGGTAGAGTATGTGGATGGTTTCTGTCTTAAATTGTTTGTCTTGGAAAATGGCAAGTGAACATTTGAGTGATGCTCAGCAGAAAATGAAAGAGCGGTATGATTTGTGGATTGGATACCAGGGTATTTAGCCCAGGGGATCAGGTGGTGGCATTGTTGCCCATCCCTGGTTCGCCGTTAACTGCAAAATACTCGGGTCCTTTTACAATCGTGCGTCAAGTCTCTGCGACAAATTTATTGTCTACTCCTGAACGTAGATCAACGCAACTTTTGCCATGTTAATTTGCTGAAGCCGTATTTCTCTGCTTTGTCGGGGGAGGCGGCTGATTGTGCTGCAAGTCTTTTGGGTTCGACGGTTGAGGAGCGGCCGTTTAACTTCGCTCAGGTGGCATCTGAGGATGAAGTTCGTGCTCCTGACGATGCAGTTTTGTTGGGTCGATTAAATTACTCACAGATGTTGGCTGAGCTGGATAGTATGTTAGAGCATTTAAGGGAGCAACAACGTGGGGAATTGAAGAATTTAATTTGAGTTTTCTTCTTTGTTTTCAGACCTTTACTGACTTAATCGAGCATGACATTGATGTGCAGGGTGCGCGTCCAGTCATGCAGAGGTTTTATCGGATGCCTCTGGATAAGCATAAGAGTATAGAGGCTAGTGTGCAGTATCTACTTGATGATGACCTGGCTAAACCATGGTACTCCATTTGGGCATCACCATGCTTGTTGGTTTAAAAAATCAGACGAGTCGTTTAGGTTTTGTACGGATTAAAGAAAGGTGAATGCGTTGACGAAACCGGACTCTTTTCCATTACCTCGTATGGAGGACTGTGTGGATCAGGTTGGCAGTGCTCATTTTGTAAGTTTGATTTGTTAAGGGGGTATTATCAGGTACCATTGACTGCGAGAGCCCTATGTGACGCCCAGCTTGGCCGAGCGTTGGCCTTTGGGGTGGCTTACCTTGTTGGGGAGAATGAATGCTGTATTTTGTCTCCAGACCAGCAGGTGGAGCCGGATCCTGGCCAGGTTGCAGGAAGTTGGCTGATTGGTGAGGCCCTATAAAAGGCCTTTTCCTCTCGCTCTCTCTTGCCTTTCTTTGCTCCTTTGTCGGCCTGGGGTTACCTGGCAGCAGGGGCTGGTAGCAGTCTTGCCTCTTAAGATTTTAACTTGCACAACTTTAATATTTTTTGTTAAATCCAACAATCACTGTGGTCTCCCATTTGTGGGGCATTACAATAATAAATAAACAAATGTCTGACAACTAAAACCAAACAAATTTGTTGAAATTCAGATGAGTAATGAGTAACCAGTTTAATTATGCAGACTCCTCCCAATTCATGTTTGTAACTGGCTGTTCCAATATGGTGGACACAGTCACATTGCTGCAGCTGAGAACAATAATGTGGCAGAGGTCTTCAAATGTGGACCTTCAGTCTAGTACTGGATTTTGAGAATCAACCAAATAACTGGTGTGACTGCCCAGTCATATATACCAGTGACTGCAAAATTCAGGCCTGTAACCTGGATTGATGTTCTGAATTCAAAGACCACTGGTCTATGCTTTGTCCCCCACATTGCTCTAGTGAATCCATGTGTACAAGCTTACTGCATTCGGACACAAGAATGTAAGCAATCTTTTAAAGAGCACTTGAGACCAATAAACTCAAAATAAAAATGAGTAATTTTAAGGAATTTACTGGTGTGATGGACAGGTTTCTCTGCAGATTATGAAGCACCTGTGCACCTGTCTGGAGAGGGTCCCCACTCCGTGGAAGACATTCTGTGTGGTGCTGGTCCCCAAGACAACTTGCCCCAAGGAGCTGAACCACTTCAGAACCGTTGCCCTGACTTCACACCTGATGAAGACCCTGGAGAGGATACACCTTTGCCCACTTGTCAGGAGAGATCTAGACCCACTGCAGTTCCCCTACCTGCTGAACATCGGGGTGGATGATTTCCCACCTGGAGAGCACCAGGAGCACTGATGTTTTTTGACTTCTCCAGTGCCTTCAACACAATCCAGCCCTCAGTGCTGAGGGGAAAGCTAGAGGGAGTAGGAGTCAGACTGGTCAAGCTGTTCACTGAAGCCCATTGAGCAGACTGGTGAGGAGAGCATTTCTACCAAATTGACATCCATCATGGACAACACCTCCTACATGAGACTGTACAATCCCTGAGCAGCTCGTTCAGCAGTAGACTTTACACCCACAATGTAGGAAGGAATGTTTCTGCAGGTCATTTCTACCTGCAGCTCTCAACATGGTTCATCTATTTATCATCTCTTAAGATGAACACATCATCTGTTTTCAATTGCTGCTATTCACATAGTGTGCTGTGCACTTTAAAATGTCTATCTCATCTGCATCATGCTTAGACATACTTTGTAAATACTTCTGTAGATCTGGTAAAAGATTTATTTTAATTTGTGTATATGGACCTGAACATACCTGTTTGGTGTTTTTCTTATATATTCTCTCCCTTAATTTCTCATATAAAGGTTAATAAAGGCTTATTCTATTCCATTTTAATCTGTCACTCTTGATAAGACTGTCCAACAAATGCTGTAAGTGTAAACTACTGATGTAGCCTAGCCTACAAAGGGTACTATAACTTTTTACTCATTAAGGTCTGTGATACTTTAGACATGTAACATTTTTCCAGAATCTGTATGCAAACCTGTATGTGTGTGAGAAGAATTTGGGGTGGGGATGTGTATGCTTCAGGACAGCATGACCATAGGCACTTTCTTCCTCTCTTGGCTCGCCCTGGTCCGCTCTTCTCTTCCCTAATCAGCTCAGTTAAAGATAAAAGCTTTTCCACTGGGACTGCATGTAGCTCATTTAATAAAACAGCATTTTTAAAGTTCCTCCTCTGCCCCACAGCGCAAAGCTGTTATTCTAATGAGATGGAGTTGACCTTTGTCATGCAGACTGCTGTCCTGAAAGCGTGCATGTTCCTCAAGCACACAGCAATCTCCCATTCCCCATGCAGGCCTGGGGAAAACACGACCAGGAACAGTCCTCCTCTCAGAAGTGCACAGCTAATAATTAGAGCAGTTGAGCCTCTCAGCAAAACGCAACATGGGGCTCTGTTTAAATTTAAAAATGAAGGAATCATCAAAAACACCATTCCTTTGGTTGCTTCCTTTGAAATGCACTGAACAGGGGCAATGCATGAAGGCCTGTTTTAAAACAAATGAGAGGAAAGAAAAGCAGAGAGCATACTAAATACCACATTAATTACATTCACTTTATTGCTTTCCATTACTGCTATTTTGGGGAGTTGGACGCCACCTATAGCATTTGACTCCGCCCCACTAATTTATCCAACGTAATGAACCAGGAGAGGAAGGATAATAAAATAAGGGAAGAGCGGGCCTCAGGCTTGGACAAGGCAAAATGTAATGTGGATATTTTAGAAATGTAAACAGCATGTTTTACTCAATTTGTCTTAATTAGCAATTGACGACAAAATTATTTTTTCTTTTCTTCACACCTGTATTTATAAATATAAAAAAATATTCTGCAATAATAATTGAATTTATTTTAAGGCTTTTAAAACATCTTAACCAGGAGTGTCAATTATTATGAAGGGCACTGTAAGTCCAAACTCTTATGAGCCTGCAACAAAACCTTACATTTAAGTGAGCCATTCAGAGGTGGACTTGCTAATGGGCTTTGCATCATTGTCCTGCATAACTAAATGTGCTCATTAACTTCAGGATACAAACTGATGGCTGGACGTTCTCCTTCTGGATTGTCTGGTAGAGAGCAGAATTCATGGTTCTGTCTATGTCCTGACACAGCAAAGTAGCCCTAGACCATCACACTACTACCACCATGCTTGACTGCTGGTATGCAGTTCTTTAGATGTTTTGGGTTCTGGGTCATGATCTCCTGGGTGGGTTGATAAGCTTCTAGAGTAATTTCTGGAGGTTGGCCACTTCAGGGAATGTCCACCACTGTTTCAAGTTTGTGTATGACTCTCATTGTGGTTTGCTGAAGTCCCAAAAACTTAGTAATATCTTTGTTTCCCTTTCCAAACGGATAGATGTCAATAACTTTGTTTTTCTTCCGTTCTTGAGTTTCTTTAGATTGTTGCATGGTGTTACCTTTTGAGTTCTTTTAGCCCACTTCACTTCAGGCAGTTTCTATATTTCAGTTATTTCTTGATGAAACAGGTCTGACAGTAATGAGGCCTGGCTGTGGTTAGTGAAACTCAACTGAATTTTCCAAAATGTGGTTGATCACAGTTAAACCATGATTGACCCATTTGGGTCTGGGATTTCTTTTTCACATGGAGCCCAGGTGAATTGGATATCTTTTGATTTCTTTTAATAAATGAAATCATCATTTAATATACATAACTTCATTTTGTATTTACTTAGGTTATATTTGTTTAGTATTAAGACTTGTTTGATGATTTGAACATGTAAGTGCGTAATATATTTTCACAGCACTGAAAATATTCACATTTTTAACAGCCCAATGTACAAGTGGGAGAGACATGTTTGCATGCAATAGCATTAATGTTTGTTCAGGTATGTCCCAAATGAGGATGTGCAATGATATCTGAAGTTTAAATTGAAGTGTCTGTCATGTCAAACACAAACAAAGCAAATCTTTAAACCGCTCCTCTGGGATGCTCCTTAAATTAAGTGCTTGCTTTAGGTTCAGGACTTTCCAAAACATTATCTTACTTCTTTTTTAACTATTTTTTGGTGTTTGTGTGAGTTACTTACTTACTTGCTTGGTGCATGGTGTTGTTAAATTGTACATTTTCTCCAATTACATTTGATTTGATTTCTATGTTTTATTGTGAAAACAATACAGGTTAATTAGATGTAAATAATTGCATTCTGTTTTAATTTACAGAGGGCCTTTTGGGCATTTTTATTATATATGTAATTTACATACATGTCCATATATTTCATTTCTGTATGGGCTGACAGAATTTATGATTTCTTGGCCATTTGTCAGAGAATATGAATGTTAACACACAGCCTGTTCTTTCACTCATGGTTAGTGGTTGGCTGTAATAATCTACAGTATTGTCAAACAACTGTGTTTACTCTTATTTTCTAATGACAACAGAAATTACTCAAATGACCCTGATCAAAAGTTTAAATACACGGGTGATCTGGCCTGATAACATGCACACAACTTCGGTTTGAATGGTGATTAAAGGTAATGATCTGCACCTGTGATCTGTAATTAGTGGCTGTGTATAAAAAGTTAATGAGTTTCTGGATTCCTGACAGACCCTTGCAGCTTTCATTCAGTGCTGCACTGACATGTTTTGGATTATAAGTCATTGGGAAAACAAAAGAATTGACAGGATCTGTGGGAAAAGGTAGTTGAACTCTATAAAACAGGAAAGGTATATAAGAAAATATCAAAGGAATTGAAAATAGCAATCAGCAGTGTTCAAACTCTAATTAAGAAGTGGAAAATTAGGGGTTCTGATTAAACCAAACATTGGTCAAGTAGAGCAACTACAATTTTAGTCCCAACTGACAGGTAAATTGCTTGGGATGCAAAACAAAAAACACAACTTCAAGTGAGATACAGGACTTTCTGAAAAATGTAGTGTAGCTGTTTTAAGATGCACAAATAGGAGGCACTTGAAGAAAGATGGGCTGCATGGTCGAGTTGCCAGAAGAAAATAATTACTACATAAATGCCACAAAGTATCCTGCTTACAACATGCCAAACAGCACTGAGAAAAGCCTCAAACCTTCTGGGACAAAGTCATTTGGAGAGATTAGACTAAAATTGAACTTTTTGGCCACAACTATAAACGCTACATTTGAAGAGGAGTCAACAAGGCCTGTGATAAAAGGTGAAACATTCCTACTGTGAAACACGGTGGTGGATAACTGATGTTTTGGGGATGTGTGAACTACAAAGGCACAGGAAAATTGGTCAGAATTAATGGCAAGATGAATGCAGTAGGTTATCAAAAAATACTGGTGGAAAATTTGCACTCATCCCTGCGCATGAGACGTACTTGGACATTTGAACATGACAATGATTCAAAACACAAGACCTGTCATTGACTACAGCAAAATAAAGTGAAGGTTCTCAGTCTCCTGACCTCAATACCATTCAGGCACTCTGGGGAGATCCTCAAACAGCCCAAGAATTTTCTGAAGGCTTTTTCCAGCAAGAATGGGCAGCTTTACCATCTGAAAAGATAAACAGCCTCATCCACAACTACTACAAAAGACTTAAAGCTGTTTTTGACGTTAAATGGCGCAATACACAGTATTAAGAACTGGGGTGTGTAAACTTTTGATCAGGGTCATTTGGGTAGTTTATGTTGTGATTATGATTTTAAAAGAGTAAACACAGTTGATTGATAATAAATGGCTTCAACCATGATTGAAAGAACAGTTTTAGTGCCATCATTCATATTCAAAAATGGTTAAGAAATCATAAGTTCTGTCGGGGTATGTAAACTTATGAGCACATCTGTAAGCAGCAGTCATGTATTGTAAAGGAACACACGTCATTGTGCTTACTTTTAAAAAGCAAATTCCTAGGAAACGGCAACATTTATTAAACAGCAAAAAAATCCAATATATTATTTTTTGCTACATTCTAGCATGACTTTTCTGCATAATTGGCCATGGGTACACACATAGTAAACCCCTGAGGACATGAGAGAGTCCCTGGAGAGGCCTGAGACACAGAATCACTTTCTGTTCAAGTGTCAATAGGATATAGGTTACACATTTCTAAGAGTCTTTACAGATGAGAATGGTTAAGGGAATGAATATTGACCGGTTTGTTTCGATCAATGAAATTAATCAGCACTCAGACTGACTAGAAACAAATATGTATGTATATGTGTGGTGTTTGCTGCCAAAAGACTTATTTGGCACACATGACTACACTTATGAAAACAATTGAGAAATCCGAGCAAAGCACTGACCTCAGACCCGTAGGCGCTCGCATTAGCCACCAGGCCAGTGGAGAGAGAGCTTTGATTAATTCCTGCGAAACTAATTAAGGAAGCTTTCTGGGTGCAGCCACTAACTGAGCAAAACTTTTTTAAGAGAGCAGCTTAGCATATTATTAGCTTACACACAACAAACCTATGCGAGAGGCTAATTAAACACAGTGGCCGCCACGTCCACAAAGCCACATCAGCGGCGCTCAGTGAATTAGCATTAGCATTTACTTAGCCAGTGGAGGGGAATAAAGCTGCAGGAAGCTGAAATCAGCGAGGGATGAGCGCTGATAAGGAGGCCTTTAGCCGCACCATGTTAATGTTTCATTCTGCTCTCACATCCACACGGATATACAGACTGGCCTAACACATGCATAGGGAAAATCTCTTCACTGCTCTCTTGTGATAAAAGTAATAAAGGCTACGTCAGTGTAGCCCTGCTGGGACATAATACTGTAATATAAAAGAAACCTAGCTGTAAATGGGAATGTTCAATGGGCAATTGGAGAGTTGTAAAAATATGAAGATCAAACTATTTTGTTATGTCTAGGTAAAATCACCATCTGTCTTTATTTCCAGTTTATTTAGGGAAGCCTGTTTTCCAAGTTCTCAAACGTAGCATGAATGGAGCTAAAGTAATGATGGCTGAATGCTAACTACAGCTAACTATCCAGTGACAGTATACAGAAAGTATGGATTCAGAATAACTTTATAACAGTACATTTTGAGGCAAGGCAAAGAACATTTTATATATATGTTGTAATTGTAATTTTAATTCTTGCAATTGTTCTAATATGTTTCATGATTTTTTTTTCACCGCTCCCCCAATCCACTACAGCATGACTAACTGGGCATTGGTGGCCTAGTGGTTAGGACCTTGGCTTTAGTATCTTAAGGTTGCAGGTTCCCAGCCCAGGTACCAATGAGGAACCTTTAACCAAGGTACCATCCAGCTCATTTGGTGCTGTTGATGGCATCAACATGTGATGGGTCACGTTTCATTGTGGTGCATTTTGTGATTGAGTGTGTTCACAGTAACTGTCACTCCACTGTCTCATGAACCCAAATGGGCCAATCAGCCCAAATCTACGCTAAATACTCATGTTGATTGTGTTTTGTGAGTGGTCACTTACTTCCTAAATGTATATGTTAAAACTGTAGGAAACAGAGGTTTTAATGTGGCTATGACAGACCCTAAGCACTGTTTTTACCTTTTTGTCAGGTAAAGTGGGGATACTTTGTATTTTTCTATAGAACCTATTGGGCATGTTCATTCATGCCATTTGCTGATTTTAAAATGTCTAACAAAATATAATAGAGTGGTGCAGCCATCTTAGATTTGGCCCCCACCATTGGAAGATTGCTGGATCGATCCCCAGTGGTGCTGCACCCAAAGACACAACTGCACCAGTCAGAAGAAGCAGCTGGTAAATGACAGAATCAACAGGCAGCAATTAGCATTCTCCTCCAAGCTTGTCAGGCTGTTCAATAGCTTTGCATTAGGAGAAGTTCAAAAACATGTGGTTACTGGCTTCATATAATGTAGAGAACACAAGTACTCGTCCTTATCTTCACAGTGGGAGTCCTAGCTGTGTGGAACAGGAGATGGAAAATCGGAATAACCAGGGGAATAAGATGTAATGATGTCTCTTTATAGACTGAATGTGTGTGTGTCTGTGTATGTGTGTGTGTTTTGAATCCATATACCAGATATTTCGTGTCTGTGAGCATGAATGAAATACCAGAAATTATATTTTAAAACATTTTTAACTTTATTTTGAGGAGAACATTTAAACATATCTGATGTGAGGTTCATATGCTTCAACTATACACATTTCCTCTGCTACTCAGAGTCAGTTTGAAATCTTCAACGTGTGTTCTTGAAGACTAGTCCCATGGTGGAGGTAGTTTTATTCACATTGATCTAACAAGCAAAGAAATATCTTCAAATATCTGATGCCAGATGAGGCCACTTTGGTCAGACTTAAGTTTTATTTCTGTGCTCTTTTGAAAGATAGACAGTTTTAGCATGAATGGCAGCATGATGGAAAAATCAAAACAAGTTGTAATGGAATTTTAACTTGATGTTGAGTTTCATGTTATGGTCAGAAATACTGAATTCCAGTGTGTTAAAGTTAAAGTAAATAAAGGCTTGAAATAAAATCGATAATGAAAATTACTTGTCAGAATATCGTGACTCTGAAAGAGCACAAAGCATTGCATCAGGGTGGATCTGGGTTTCACCACAGTGTCTTCATGCACATGGTGAATATGATCACATTTATCTTAAGCTTTTATAGTGGGTGGCATGTTCAGAAATGCTCATTAAATAAACTTGCTCACACAAACACACACACACACACACACACACACACACACACACACACACAAACACACACACACACACAGAGATACATATACATACACACACACACAGTTTCATCACTTACACACACTAGGGAAAGATCATGTTATTTCACTTCAATGTTTCACTTTTATGATTAGAAAAAAACCTTTAAATAAACCAAATAATCTTATATGCAATTCAAATTTGATTCAGACCCCTTTTATGCCTGGAAGCTCAACTGAGATCAAAGCCTAATTTGCAGCGAGGGCAGTAACACCATATATTAAATATTGCATTTTATGAGAAAATGTATATATACTGTATTTGCAAGTCAGTTATATAAAATATTTGCATGTAAATGTATACCTGCATAATACAGTCACATAAATCACACCATGTCTTTTGAAATACATTTATACTTATTTCGAGATAAAATTTGGGGATTTTGCAAAGGTGAGCTTAACCTCATTTGTAAAATTACTTGTAACATTGTTTATTGAAGTGAGACACACACACACACACAAGCAATTTGTAAAGTGTAAATTTAAGGTTGATTGAATGATTAGTTGCATTGTAGACCAGGAACTGGTTGTGGAGTAAAACACCCCAAGGTTATTTATGCAATGAACCACCAAATGCTAGCAATATTCCTTCACCCTTTTCTACTGATACTGATGCATCTAATTCACTTAATTAACTTTTACATGAAAATTATATTGCCTTTATTTATATATATAATAAAAAACTTGCAGTGATAATGTATAGCCAATTTTAGAAATAGCAGAAGCAATTCAGAAGCTATTTTATTGCTTCTGTTCACTACTTGGTCTCAATCACAGACTCTCTGCAAACAAACATATATGCTAAAATTTAAAATTAAAATTACAACACATTTTGGAATCTTTGACTGCTTCTGTTGGGAAATGGACAAATGTTAAAATGCTATCAGCTTTTTAAAAGGCATCCCTTAACTTTGCTGTATTTCAATCACTGCCAAAATCCAAAAGATGCCAGTTTGTCAATCTATTCACATGTAAGGCCTTCAAAGTAAGCCATAAATCTGTATCATTTTAATGATAATTTGTTTGGTTAAAAGAAGAATTTTTACTTCTTTTCATAGCAAGACATTTGTGTATGATCAGAGGTAATTTTGCCCAAATTTAAAAGGGGTACATAAGGTGTTTATGCCATCTTTATTCTTACTACTACTACTATTAATACCTGTATTTATTTTTTAAAATATTGTTTTACTTAATGCGTGTAACAGTATGGAATAGGCAGTGAGGCAGTTTTTCACATGCCAGATTCAATCCTGATCACTGGGTTAACAATGCAGCTCTTTCCCAGCTGTGACCCTACTGCACCACTGCTACTTCTTAATGAACCTGAATCATTAAGTCAGGGCCAGTTGAGTCAGGAGGTTCTTCTACTTCGAGTCACTTACATGGTTTTAGTAATGTAGTGATTTAATATTCCTTTCATGAATTTCAGAAAGTGATGTAATTGGACCTATTTTAGCTCTGTAGGTGTTGTTTGTTTTGTCGGTGCTCTAGCTTAAGCCTTTATCACAGTTCTGCACGCCTAATTTCAGTTGGACATCCCATCAGGCAAAATATTTGTTTTGTCTCCCTAGCGGAGAGGAAAATTGTTTTTGTAATTGATTGAAATAATCTGAACCCATTTCTCAAAGTTATATTTGAGTATAAATGCATCATTTAATTGCACAGAGTGCCCTGCATTCTGTCTCTCAGCTAACACACTCTCAGGGAGTTCATTTTTAGGACCAAACCCAAGAATGAGAAGAATCTGATGTCCAAATGGGTTCTCAGAAGCAACTTATCTGCAGTATGTTTACCCGAGCTTGATATGCTCATCCATGGATAAACATACACTGAGCAGCTTGCAGCACTTTCAGAGAAGAGATCGATTCTGTAGTCAAACGGAAGTTTCTCCCACACAATTGGCCTTGTTATGGGGGCATCTGCTGGAGATCATTAGCTCAGCTTTCAGCAGTAATCTATAGGGTTTAGGCCAGATCTGATAACACTGGTTGACACTATTAGAAGAAATGCTATGTTTGTTTCCCATCATTTGCGCTACTGTGATGTGCACTCTTTGTTGTGGTGTCAAGCTGCAGAGCTGTTGAGGTTGTGTGGGGGGGGAAAATGATAGGCCTTCATTATAGACTTATTGAAAAAAGAAAATAATGCTAATTTGTCTTAGGAAAGTTTTGTGTGAATGTGTGTGTGTGGGTGTTAAAGTTGTTTTATGATTTACAATTCACATTGAGGTTTTCACTGGTTCTATAGTAAAAAATAATGCACAGACAGAAACAGAAAGGGGGAGGGAATAGATGGAGAGAAAGAGAGGAGGAAGACAACAATCAAGTTAAATACGACGGAGAGAGGGAAGGATGGATGGATGGATGGATGAATGGATTGATAGATAGATGGATAGATGGATAGATCTTAAAGATAGATCTTATGCTTTAGTCATGTCTTGTTGGCTCATTTCCAAATAAAGCATTTACGGTTGTGCCCATAAAGTTTTTTGTTTGTTTGTTTTCTTTTTTCTAATTTTTCAGAAGTTCTGAGGTCTGTTTAGGTGCTGTTGGCATATTGCTGGTGGGCTGTTTTGTGGTGTTGGCACAGTAATGGTCTTTTCCTGGCAACAACTTATTTTTTAATCCTGATATAGCCACAAACCTATTTACAGAGAAGGCTGCTGAAGTTGAGAGAGTTTTTAAATCAAACTTGTTGAGTTCTAGTGATTGGCATTTTCAAAATCTTTGGATAACTTTTCTGTCCTTTTTCTGATTAGTTCTTTTGCTTTCCCCGTGGCTTCAGCAAAGTCATTGAAGGCCTATATCTCTTGTGACATCTAGTGAAATTAGGGTCTTGTCTAGTTTATGTTCTATCCTTATCGGAGTCCTGTAGTTATTGTCCCCCCATGTTTGTGTGGGTTTTCTCTGGGTGCTCTGGTTTCCTCCCACTGTCGAATGGTTTGCAGTTTAGAAGGATTGGCTGCTCTAAATTGCCCATAGGTGTGAGTGTGTGTGAATGATTGTCTGTCTCTGTGTTGCCCTGTGGTGGGTTGGCCTCCTGTAGAGGATGTATCCTGCCTTGGCCTGTAGTCAGCTGGGATTGACTCCAGCTTCCCCATGACCAGAAATAATCCGAATGGATGGACGAATGGATGTCTTATGTTTATTCATGTTTGTTTCTTTATTATCTATCTCCATATGCCTGTGTCCTAGGTTCTGCATTCTGTCTTGTTCCTCGTCTGTGGATTAGGTCTAGCTACTTGTGGATGTCTTGGTTTTGTGTTTAGTCTTGTGTATATCCCGTATTTGCTTCTTCCTTTATTTCAGGCTTATTTATTCTCATGTTTTGTGCATAGGTCTCAGTCTTTGTCTATTATCCTTATACTGCGTGTCAGTCCTACATACTGTAGGTTCTCTTGTTTCTGTCTCTTGGTAAGTTTTTTGTCCTTCATGTATCTATCTGTTTGTGAAAGCTGTTTTGTTTCATCTTCTGACCTAGTTCTAGTCCTATGGTATGGTATCATGTCTAGACATTTAATGTCATGGTTATGCTGCCACATTTTGAGTTTCTGTTTTCCTGCTCTGGTTTATCATTTGTTTGTTATTTCTTGATCTGTCTAGGTTTTGGATCTTAGTTTAGGTGTCCAATCCAATCCAACTTTATTTCTTCCTGTTTTTGTGTACATTTATCCTAGAATAGTCAAGTATAGTAACATCTTAGGATTCTTTTTTGCCTTAGCTTTATATATCTTGCATTAGCATAGTCAAGTCTTTTAGCTAATGTTCTGTCATGGTGTTTGTTCTCATTCATTCTTCTGTCTTAGTTTTGTTCTGAGTATCAGTTCTACAGTCAGCTTGGTCTTGTCCTCATTTAGAGTTTCTCTAGTGATTAGTTTAGAACTTTCTACCGTATCCCTGAACAGGGTAATAAACAGAAAATGTATTAAAAACATACTTATAATAGAAATAGGCAGATGCAAATTAGTACAATGGAATGCATTCAAACCACTGTTTTCTGGTTGTGCAGTAAATGTATGGCATACGTCCTCGTTGCACAGCGTGCTGAAATGATGTAAGCAGGGCCAGCAGCTGAGACACTGAGAAAAGAATAACAGATAAAAGATAAGCTGGGGTCCATACAGAGCTTTTACAACCAGCAGCATGTTACAGAAAACGAGACTGCGGGAGAAATAACGGAGAGAGAGAGAGATAAAGTGACAGAGGGAGAGTGTATTTGTGCTGTTCTGCCAGCAGTGTGGACACTTGTTTAAAGTGCACTGGCAATAGAGTCCTACTGCCACCTCAACTCCCTACTGACACTAGTGCTGAACCGAACAGCAAGATACTCCGTCTCTCTCTCTTTCTCTCTCGCTATTCTTTTTCTTTCTTTCCTTCTTTCTTTCTTTCTTTCTTTCTTTCTTTCTTTCTTTCTTTCTCACTTTTCTCTTTTTCTTTCTTTCTCTCTTTCTCTTCTTTCTTTCTTTCTCTCTTTCTCTTCTTTCTTTCTTTCTTTCTTTCTCTCTTTCTTTCTCTTTTTCTCTTTCTTTCTCTCTGTTATTCTCTTTTTACTTTCTCCTCTGTTGTCTGCCCATTTTCTCTCTCTCCATTTTTACCTATCTTACATCTCTGTACTTTTGCCTATTCCCCTCTCTTTGTCCTTCCCCATGTTTTTATCCACTGCCTCCCATCTCAATTTTCCCTCATTTCTTTCTTCTGTTCCTCTCTTTTTGCCTCTCTGACCCTCGTTTCTCTTTTTCCCTCAGTTCCTCCTTCTGTTTCATTCTTTTTCCTTCTCTGCCTATGTTCTCTATTTTCCCCTCATTTCATATTTTTCTGTATTTCTCTTTTCGCTTCCCTCCCGCCGTGTCTCTTTTTCCCTCATTTAATTTATTTCTTCCCTATTTGCATCACTGTCTTTTCTGTTTTTCCCCATCATTTACTCCTTCCCTCTCTTTCTCCATCTTTTGCTTTTCTAACTGATCTTTACCACGTGAGGGGCAGAAATGTTCATTTTGGACACTTCCCCAAAGAAGATCAAGCTATGACAAACAATGAAACAACAACAACAACAATCAAACAAAAAAATCTTATTGTCATCAAATCGACTGAAAACTTTAACTTTCAAATTAACTGCTAATCCTAGAGGTTCACATGCTTTTATCACTCTGGTTTATTATTATTAATGTTAATAAATATGCATAAGTACCGAAAATTCTAAATAGATTACAAACTTACAACTGGCACTGTATTACCCTGGCTATATCTCATTTCCTCTGCTTTTCTGACACACACGCACACACACACACACACACACACACACACACACACACACACACACACACACACACACACACACA
>JBBIGC010000152.1:9214199-9217573 GCA_037576955.1 Lepidarchus adonis | reverse complement strand
CTGCAACCCTTCAGTTACAAACTCACTTCTCTAACCATTGAGCTACAGCTGCTCCTATAGCTGCCCCTACATAGCCAATGCTGCTACAAATGTTTCCTTTCGTTTTGAAGCATCGTCAATCTCCAGATCAAAAATCCTCTTTGCTTTCGTGCGGCTCATTTTCCTGGAAACACGTGCGCCTTTCAGTCTATGGTCAATTATCCATGTTAACACTAGTCCATCTAAATCCTCCCTCACATTCTTTTAGCCGTTTATCCGTCTCTTTCCTCCCCTGTTTCTCCACTGTTTCTCCAGCGCAGAGGGGTGGAAAAGGGGCGGAGCTAGAGTTTGTTTTGGTCTACGGAAAGCGCAGTGGGACTCATTTCAGATCACCGTTTACAAGAGAACGCGTTTGTCACAGACCAGCTACTATTGGAGACCAGCGTTTATTTCTATTTTTATCTTTCGATAAATGGGAATGGGCGACTAAAAGAGACAGGGTATTGTTAAAAGATATACGGTATTCGAGGTCTGCACTAAGGGAAAAGGAATAACCTAACATGCCTCCAGTCATTGATTTAACTATGATACAGGATAATGATCCTAAGCACACTAACAAATCCTCCAAGGAAGACATCAGAAAGAGGAAACGGAGAGTTATGGAAAGACCAAGTGAAGCCCAGTTGAAACCTATTGAATGATGTGGGGTATTTTGAAATGGTAGTAAATGCAATAAAAGACACAAACATCCTGCAATAAACGGGGAGTCTGATTGCTGTACTGCTCACCTGCAAGCTGCCATTTAGGTCAGTTGAAAGAGCACAAATGGAGAGACAGCTGATGAGTAAAGGGCTATACGCTGTACTCTACATCTGCAGAATGTTATCACGTCAGCTGAAAAAGTGTGAGCAGAGAGCTATTTGACAGACTGCACCTGCAGGCTGCCCTCAGGTCAGTTGAGGTGAACTCTGCTCCAATCCACTTAGTCTGGGAGTGAGTCAAACAGTGATTCATCTAAAGCACACACATAGGTCAGACTCTGCAATCAAACCTTTAGTCCTGTACCAAAAAAATCCCCTAATTCACAGAAAGACAACTACCGCTGTGCTGAAACATTTCAGACAAGTTCTACAAAGTTTTACAGAAAAGTAAAAAGACAGACACAAAGATGAAACTCATTCATCAACAAGGAAGATTCATATATTTAATTTTGTCACTATCTCAGAAGAACAGCTTAGCAGAGTAGAATCAAAATGTTGCGTTGTTCTTTTTTCAATTTTTTCAAGTTCAATAATGTTTTGTGCAATTAAGTTTTTCATAGATCTAATATCAAGTATATATGGGGACAGCAATATAGATGCCAACACTTTTTGCAATAAAAGGCTCATGTACTTTTATGCAGGGAAGAGCAGAATCATGATTCCTGCGTTTAATTCATTATCAATATGTTTAATCCGAATACATTTTCACACATTTACAGTGCAGCTACAGTGGCTACTGGAAGGCAATGAATGTTTTAATACTTACATTCTTCTTTCCCTTAATCTGAGGGTTTTGTCAAAAACAACATCAGGAAATCAAACACAGCTTCTTCCTTGGGTGATTAACGCTGTCACTATCTTAGGTTTGATCCCCAGGCTTTCTGTGTGGCATTTTTTTCCTCCATGCGCTTGTAGGTTGACTGGCTACTCTACATTCCCCATA
The DNA here is from genome assembly GCA_037576955.1 of Lepidarchus adonis. NCBI lineage: Eukaryota > Metazoa > Chordata > Actinopteri > Characiformes > Lepidarchidae > Lepidarchus > Lepidarchus adonis. Next base: position 9,215,890 of record JBBIGC010000152.1, on the reverse strand, counting down.
GGTGGACGTGTGTGTGTGTGAATGGTTGTCTCTCTCTGTGTTGCACTGTGATGGGTTGACCTCCTGTCCAGGGTGCCCTGCCTTGTGCCCATATCTATAGTAGCTGGTATTGGCTCCAGCTTCCCTGTGACCCAAAGTTTACAACTGGTATGTACAATTAGTTTTTAGTTTTTTTTCTGTTTCATTGCAATTCTTAGATTTTTTACACAAAATTATTACTCCAGAACAAATGTTTTAAATGCTATTTTTTTCTTTTTCAGTTAAAATTTTTTTTCAGTAATAATATTTTTTTCATTACACTTATGTGCTTTTTAATGAAACACACAAAGCAAAAAGTGCACACAATTATACACATGTAGCCTTCTTACACATAGTTTGCAATGTTTTCATTTACAGTCATAAACTCTCTCCTCTCTCTCTCTCTCTCTCTCTCTCTCTCTCTCTCAAAGAAGCTTTGTTTGCAAAGACATGACTACTTTTTGTTGCAATGTTAGGGAAAGAAACTGAAACTAAAGAATTGATTTATATCAAATCAATATTTGCATGATGGGATCAAGTCAGTTCCTATACAAATAAACCGACTTGATCCCATCACGCAAATATTGATCCGATACCAATACCTAAAATGCAATATTATCTATACTTGGATCAAATCACATCCAATCTGTGGTACAAAAACAGAAAGCTAAAGATATAATAAAAAAGTAAAACTTCCAGGCCAAAAGGAAAGCAGATATTTCCGAAACAGAGTGCTTTTGTTATCTCTTTTTTTTGGACTTTACTCATGCCTGCTTACAAAAGAGCACCTGTTGGAAGCCAACACAAATGTGGTACTCCAAGTAGTGCTCTGAGCTATATTCTCTTTGTCTCTAATTAAAAAGTGTTCCATGTTGGTGGAAATGAAGAAACAACTCTACGTACTGTTAAAGTCTAACAGGCTAATTAAATATATCATGTGTATTTTAAGGATGACACTGTGTGTGTTTTCAACTAAAAGGACATGATTTATCCAGATGCAGTATGTTTATTCAAAAATAATAGTTATGTAAATTAAAACGAAATTGTCTGTCTTTAAAATGCTCTATGCTTTTAGATACATTTATCTACAGTTTTAGGCATTTATAAAACTAAATGCAGTGAGTTAAAAACGACTTGTATTGCCCTTTGCAGACAATTAGACATGCTAGTTAGCTAACCTAGCCACATGCCAGTCACATTCTGCATGGTTCATGGTTTTAATCAATAAAGCAGCACTCCACACTATTGAATCAAAATACTTCTCTTGTTGTCTTGATCTTTGGTGTAGTAAACGCATTGAGTGAAAAGATTCCAAGTTTGCCTGTGACCTCTACATTTAACCCAGCCACACATGGATCAGTGGGCAGATATCAGCTGCGTTGGTAAAGTTAATGTCTTTGAGATGCTTGCCTGTGCGTAGTCTAATTTTGTGCTAGAATAGTTTAAAAGCATGCCCTGGGTTCTTATAAAATATTCAGTATGATTTTAAAAACCAAAACTTAATCTTAAAAACAGTACGTTATTTGTTTTTCTATTTAATATTTAAAAATATACGGGAAGGCAAATCAAGAACTAAATAGAAATGACAAAAACAAACAGAAAAAAAAAATTAATAACCCTGGACTGTACTCAATTAAGCATAGTTCAACGAACAACACCTGGAAGTTAATTAC
>JBBIGC010000152.1:9206699-9211699 GCA_037576955.1 Lepidarchus adonis | reverse complement strand
ACTTTCAATGAGACAGATGGGCAGATTTACCCCACACTAACGAGGCTTTTCGTGCTCCCCGGTGCCATGTGCGCTCATGTGTGTGCTCGCGGGTGCGTGGGTGCTCTCGTGTGTATTTTCGTAAAGTAGAGCTAACGAAAACGGATAACTGCCACAATCCTTTCCTTTGGAACCCCCATCCTCACCCCCACCCTCTTATATCTCTAAGACGTGAACGGTGCGTTGTATAGTGAACTCTCTAATATTTGTTATCATGTTATTCTACTGCTGCAGTAGCTCTCCCTTGCAATATATAGACCAAATAAAAATCCCCTATATTGGATAGAACCATCCCTGGCCGTGGCACCTTCTTCTCGAGAGTTTAGGAGTGTGCATCGGCTAGATAAGCCGGACCGAAAATGATGGAGGTGGGATGGAACGGAGAAGGGTTAGGTCTATCTCTGGAGACTTCTGCAGAAAATGTGTTTTCACCTGAAACTTCAGACTCTCCAATGCCTGCTGTGGTTCTACTGCATGCAGGATGAAGCGGCTGCTATCACCACCTAGTGCTGTGCGGTAGTTCCAGATGGATGTCAAAAGCCATCCCGACCCGTCTTGCTGCATTTTAAAACTGAGCTCTAGGCAAACTGCAACCAAGAGAGAACACATCAATGGCTAGATACATTGGCATCATATAGCAGGAGGTCTCACCATCCCCATGTTCTTCCCAGAGTTCATCACTTGTCTGTACTGCCTTTGTTCGTAGGCATTGCTGACTGCATGGGACGGTGCTTTCAACCGGACTCATTATTTGCCCATAATGTGACAAGATGATAGTGACTCAGCAGGTTTCTCTCCCTTCGATGCATCATGATTTTTTCTCCCCTCCAAGAACTAGCCTGATGCTTCACTCTGAGCCTGGTAAAGCCCAGTTCTGCTCCAGGCAAGAGGATCGGCTGACAGTGAAGGGAGGGAAATACAGCAGGAGTCGGTAAAGTGGTCATTAAGGCATCATTGAGGGCTGAGGAGCTCCAGCGTTGGGCCTCGGACTCCCATAGAGTTTCATTACCGCAGTATTTACTCTCCATCTTAATGCAAGCACTAATGCTTTTTAATCACGCTAATCATCTCTCCATCTAGAGCACGGCTGAAGCCGGCAGAGCTAATGGGATCCAGGGAGTAGGCTCATGCTTAAGACATAAACTACACAAAACGTAGGCATATTGCAACAACATTTTCTCATTAAGCCACTACAACAACATATGCTCTCACATTATACATGTCAAGATGTGGAGAGATACTGTATGTTTGTTCAATGTTATACAGTATTAGCTAAAAAAAAAAATTATATGGCACTGCTGGCCCTTTTTCATTTGTTAATAAAGATGGAAAAATACATATTGTGGTATATACTGTATAAATAATAATAATAATGCATTTTATTTCTAAAGCACTTTACATAAAAAATCTCAAAGTGAAACACACAGATAAAACAAGTAATTGGGAAAATTTCTGTGATATGATATTTTTGCCAGCTCTTTAGCTCTACTTTTACTTTATTATTAGGGTTGAGTTAAAAATTAATAAAATTAGTAAACATTCTTGAAAAATCCAGTGGAAAATTATTCAATCAGGACTTTCTTTATTACTATTTCTCTACAATGCCTATGTGCATTCATCTACTCAAGTTCTTTCAGTGGTTAGAAGTTCAGCTGCTGGACCATAAAGTCCATACAGTTTTTGAACGATAATGTGAGGGAACACATCATATTAGATATCGTTAGTACATCACTGAGAGCTTAATCATTGGGTGTCTGCATTGCAATAATAAAGTGATTTTACTGTAGAATTCTTAGGAAAGACTATGTTTAATCTAGAAAACATCCAGAATTTCAGGTGCAATGCTGATAGCTTAGTGCTACACACTAAATACCGTAGTAGTGGAAATAAACATTCAGCCTTTTTGGCTTTAATAATCATGATTTGCTTTTGTTTTTCGTTTTTTTAAAAAAAAGGACAATTAAGTAAAAATGACGGAAATATTTAAAACATTTTAATTGCATTCCTGCAGCATAATGTACAAAGTCTGAAAAAAGTTTTTCAAGCTATATATATACACATCACACACTCCTTCATCTTCTGCACAATACAGTTGCACATACTCAAAAACTCTTTTCACTCGCACGCACGCACACACACACACACACAAACACACACACACACTTATTCAAGGACAACCAATTTTGTTTTCTATGGGAAAAAAGAAACACTCAAGCAATCGAATACAAACATTTGTGAAAGGAAAAAGGGGAAAAATCAATGGCAGGAAAAAGTATCCGATCTGAAGCACACAGCATTCTTTTGTCTCGTTAAGAGGAGACAATTAGCATGTTGAAAGAAGTCCAGGAGAATGGGAAGAGCGAGAGAACGCAGAGAGAGAGCGATAGGTGCTATTGATGAAGTGAGCGAAAGGAACTGGGAGGGTGAAGATTAAGACAGTACGGAAGTTTGAAGGGAACAAGTATGGACACATATAGAGGTGAGCTGAGTGGAAGGCTCGTCCCCATGGTTACAGTGGTTCCCGTGGTTACGGATGTGGAGCCAGTAGGGACTTGTGGGTGCAGAGGGACTAGATTAGGAGAAAGCTCTCACCTTAATCTGCCCCTCTATCTCTTCTGTAGAGGCTCACTCAACCCCTGCAGAGTACAGACTATCTAGTGTATCTAGAACATCACACACACACACACGCACGCGCGCACACACACGTCCACCCTGCACTCTGTCCAGGATGCTGAACCTCATGTTCAGCACAGATACTACAGTTCACTGCTTTAATCTAAGTTTTTCCAAAAACGTCTTTGTACAAAAATAATTTTTAAGTGAGGGTGGTATGGTGGTATTGTTTCACAACATGAAGGTGTTTGCCACAGGTGCCTTTCTGTGAGGAGTTCTCCATGTATCTGTCTAGGGTTCCTCTGGGTTCCACCCACTGTCCAAAAGCTTGTGATTTAGGACAACTGGCTATTTTAAACTGCCCATAGGTGTGGTTGTGTGTGTAAATGATTGTCTCTGTGATGATGTGAACCTTGCCTTGTGCCTATAGTCACCTGGAATCAGCTCCAGCTTCCATGCCACCTGCATAAGTAGTTTGAAAAATGAATGATAATTTTTAAACAATGTTAGCAGGTATCATAAAGAGGAACACTCTTTGTACCACTTATAGGAACTTTAACCTTTTTTAGAAACTGATCCAGGTTAGTACTACATTAGCAGAGGTTAAGTGGATTGCTTTCTCATAAAGGTATTTTGTATTTTAGAGTGACCATAGTTCCTTTGTAGACACCTAACCTTACTGAATTGTTATGGAAATGACAAGATTTCCAGTGTAAATGTACAAATAAATATAAATATCTAAATATACAGAAAATATTTCACTGATACTGCTGGATTCAAATGTGAAAATCACCTAAATAAAATAATTCAGATATTTCTTGCTAAAACAACATAGAAAAATCAATAGCACCAAGTAAGAAATTATAATAATTATAATAAATGTGTATTCCCTGAATATCCTGTTTGTCAGAAGAATTATTTGTATTTCAGAAATTTCTAATTGATAAGGGCAGCATGGACATATTTTTAGCTGAATTTCCTTTGGTGAAGTATGTCCCTTGTATGTGCTGGTAACATTTATTTCTCTTTCTAAACCAAGCAATCCAAACACATCAGAACTAGGAACTAGTTAGGAACTGGGCAAATCATCCAGGCATCTTTCTTATTGGTTTATGCACATTTGTAAATTGGACATTTGTTTTATAGCTTTTAAAGTGCTTTGTCATAAGCCATTTAATGCTCCTCTAAAAAGTCAAATAATAATAATAAAATAATAAAAAGAGTAGATTATTTTTCAAATCTGCAAGTGATTCTTTAGAGTATAGATCTTAGGTAATGTAATATTATTATTGGAAAAAATATTACTCACAGTAATCAAGAAAAAAAGAGGTTGTGAATGTGAGAATAAGTGGCTGTAGTGGCTGAGAATGTTCTCTGAATGTGTTTTGAGGAGATCCCCTCACACCCTCACAGTGCTACTGAGTCTTGCCAAGCTTTATTGAGATGTACAGCTGTAAGCAGTTCTAAATTACCTCTCTGTCAGCTTAATGGACTTGATCAGCAGTGTTTACCCACACACACACACACACACACACACATACGAAATCTCCACAGTTAGACCTGCTCAGTCTCCAGCTTTCAGACAGACCCCCTGGTGCATTCAGGCCAGCTCCAATCAATGTCTCAAAATCCTCCAAATCATCGTTCAAATAAGGAAGTGCTTGGTGGTCAGAGGCCATATATAATCAAAGGTGGTAAACATAAACCATGGGGAGCAAATAAATGTATGTATGTGTGCTTTACCATAACACAAACAAGAAATCCAGATTTCTGTATCATACATTAGTTAGTGACATTAGTGTAGATTTTAAAGGTGAACCTGAGATTAAAAATAAACTCATTTAATGGTTTTCTATAAATATAGCACCTGAGTTTCCTAACATAGTGTAGGGGATACTGTTGTACTGGGTCTCTGAAATGATACATCTATTCTTGCTCATTTCCTTTTTAATAACTAAATTTCCTATTGGCATATACACCTTCTACAGTATATCAGTTCTGCCAGATTATGGGGACAAGGTCTAGTCCATGCATCTTTTTTGTGTACTCCTGGGCATGGCTGGAGATGGAGATAACCTCTGGATGAGAATTGTGTTTGCTTGTTTGTTTGTGTTTTATCATTATTTGGGAAAGATTACTTCACTGAGACCAAGGTCTAACTGACAGTGGCACCCAGCCAAGCATACAATACAATGCTAATATTCAATGACATGAAAATGAAAGAACATGTCTTAATTAGATTATTAGAGATAAAACATGTAATGTGCTGGCGAGGGCCCAGCACGGAAATTTAAGGTTGAACCCAGATGCAGAGGCGGCCAGTAAACAAACAATAAACAAAAGGAACT
>JBBIGC010000152.1:9117631-9131189 GCA_037576955.1 Lepidarchus adonis | reverse complement strand
GAGAGAGAGAGAGAGAGAGAGAGAGAGAGAGAGAGAGAGAGAGAGAACAGAGAAAGCATAAGGGCACTCTAATGGAATAAGATCTCACAGCCCTGTGAAGCGAATATCTGGAGGACTGAGAAATGAATGTGTATGTGTTTGTGTGTGTGTGTATGTGCGTGTGTAGGGATTTCAAATTTATTGGGTCAGTACAAACCGCTCAGACGAGTTTTATTACTTCCACTGCAGTATGTCTTTAATTCACAGCTGAATGGTTCTGTAATACTATGATATCACTGTTTATATGGTGTTCAATGCAGATGAAAACATGATTACCTCTGTGTGTGTATGCATGTGACAGGTTCTAGAGCGGCTCCAGCAGAGGGGTTTTGAGATTGCTGGCTCATGTGGAGGTGGTGTAGACTCATCTCAATTCAGCGAATATGTTCTGCGAAGGGAGGTCAAGCGAGGTCAGCGAGGGGTCATGACATCCGTCATCCGAATAAAACAGGAGCCACTGGACTAGAGGCCAACACTGCAGAAAGAGGAATTACTTTTTAAACGGAGAGACAAAAATGGATTGTTTCTGATACAGCACTTCCTGTATATACAACTAGTATATACAGCAAGCACCATTTTAAATGTAAAGGAATTAAGATAGAAAAACAGATTTTTTTTTCTGGTATTTTGGATGACAATATTCTTATTAACACACCCCTTCATTCATCTGTTTATAACAAGGCAAAGGTTTGTTTTAAAACTTTTTGACTTGGGCTCATCTTTGTTGGGGAAATGGAAGGAAACACCAGAGTGCACCAGTCAATGGCCCTGTATCCTGTACACAATCATATCAGTATACAGTCTTAGACTGTCGACGGTTTTATCAGTTGTACTGATGGTGAACGTAAACTTCAAACAACAAAACACATCACACAAAAATAAAGGAGTAATCTTGTAACCAGAAGTTCTATCAGTTTTTCTTTCTCTATCTTTGTTCCATTCTTTCACTCTTCCCCTATCTCTCATACATATACATGCACACACAAGTTAAATAACCCCTCATTTCAATTACAAAAGGTTCTGTGGGAGAACTAGTCCACTCTAATGATGTATCCCCCAAACATACACATACAATGAAACAGAAATGTACAATATGATTCATATTAAACATTAGATTTCACAGCTTTTCAAAAGTCAATACCATTAATACCAATGCTGAAATCTGGGCTTTGGGTTTCATCCAATACTGAGTATCTGATACCTATGTTTAATTAATTAGTCTGTGTCTTACTATGTGGAATAAATCAGTATTATTTGTATGCATAAGGCAACATCAGGCTTTACTTAAACTTAAACAAATTTGAATTAGATCTTAGGTCTGCAATTGTTACTGATACCAACTCCAAGTATTTGTGCTAGTATCAGACTGATATCCAGACTGACGCATCCCTAATCAAAATGTAATCAATCATATTGTAGCGATTCTCTGAGAGATAGAACCACCAAATAACCACTCACACACAAGTTATGCCCTTTTTGAACCAACCAGGAAGTTGGCCAGGATTATTTGCTTGCTCAACCAGTCTTTAAAAAGACCAACCTGTACCCTGTGCATTCCCTACTTGCTAGAATGCGCACGAGCATGAACCGGTGAGTGAGGATATAGCAATGGATGGCCAGACTCACAGAGTCATCACTCTCCAGACTCATCACGAAGAGAGTGAGCCTGTCCATCCATCGCCATCTCGCTCGCACAACCACACAAACGCACAGTAACGTTTTCTCCTATGCAGTCTGTTCCTCTGCCTGCAAAACACACAGAATAACATAACACAGCCTAAAACAGTGCTAACTGCCGAACTCCCATAATGCTCCTCCCCCAGCAGCCAATGGCAGCCACCCAGGACCACTACACTATACTGAATTTGAATACTCATGATGAAATCTGTTACTGAAATTGAAATAAATATAAAAAAGCCCAGGCTATATTTCTACTTTGAGCTAAAAACATGCACCAAGTAAGAATTTTATACATGTCCATCTTTTAAATGAAGCTGGGGCCTATGTCTGGGTACAGTCATTACCTAAATCTAATCCTCTTTATTTCTGGAAGGTCATTTAAGGTGAGATTGCTAAAAAATGGCAACAAACAAATCATCTCACATTCAGCTGGTTACCGCTCTAGACCTAAATAAACTATGAAATATTAAAGTATTTGCTGAGGAATTCCAGCCCCAATCTAACACAGCTCATCAACCAGAGTAAAATAATGGGAAGCTGCTCCAAGACTGAAGAAAAGGCAATCACCAAGTGAGGTTAGACCTCCAACTACAACAGAATGGAGACCAGACAGGTGTAGCAATGGGTGGTTTTAAAATTACCATTTTGTAAAGATTTTCAGTGTGGTAGCTTCGCATCGTTAACCAAACGCTTGCTAGTTTAATTTTCAGTTCCCTTGGATACATTACACTTCGTTTGTCAAATCTTCTGGGAAATGTCAGATTCACAGTGGCCATTGGTCAGTGACAGTTCATCATCTAATTGTTACATTGGAAACTGGCAACATCCACCATGAGCAGAAGCTTAGACTGTCACTGTGTCGGTAACGTTCACCTGCCGTAACCGGAAGTACCTAGATGAAGCAGTATAGAAGATCAGCAGTGAAGAATAAAAGGCACCTTTAAGTTAAGGTAATATTGTTTGCCACACCTGTACACTTTATATAAAACATATTTAATGTATTTATTGTACATTTTATTTATTTAAAATGTTTTATTTGTTTTATTCATGTTTTAAATGAACTTTTGATAGTAATGCTATCAGATTGCGTGTTATGGGAATTATGGTAAATACCAGTAACCGACATAGAACATGAATGCACCCTCATGTTGTAATTTCCACTGGAGAACTGGGAGATCATTTTGAGCTGAAATATGAAATAACCTTTGACCTCAAAATGGCGGGGAGTAGCGAAAGAATCATAAATGATAAGCATTGCATCCTATTTAACTTTTCCTGCTGCTGTTAGCGGATAGTTTATAGCCTATTAATGTTGTGGCATTAATGGAGACATTAATGCAGACTTTTCATGCAGTAGCAGATGAATTAGGAAGTTTAAAACGGTTTTACACACGTTACACGTCAGGATGAACTCCTGCTCCGCCATGTTTTTCTTCACTATGACAACAAAAGCACTTGAACACAAACAAACAAGTTAACTACACCCCACCCAACTTTTCTGTACAATCAATATATTTATTGTTAGTTGTCGTCATAATAATAACAATAAAAATATTTTTTAATTATTATTATTATTATTATTATTATTATTATTATTAATAATAATAATAATAATAATAATAATAATATTGTCGTCGTTGTTGTTGCTGTTGTTAGTAATTGATAATATTAATAATACCTTTATTATTTTATTGTTGTTGTATTGTAGACATTTAGTCCGTTAAAGTTGGCCTGTGTTTGGGGACGGGATTTTATCTTAATCACTTTTCTAGTTCGCCCCTGGCTCGAGAAAAAGTCAGTAGGTCGGGGCGTAACTTTCTCTGCACGTGTTAACGACGTGTCTTTAATAGCGGCTAACAATAGCGTGAAACGGAGGCTGAAGAGCTTTACGGTGTAAAAGCAATGTTCCCCGTATGTGATACCGGCGCTATCGTGGTCGAGTGCTAAACCTTATGTCCTCAGCCCTGCAAACTGCACTATGTCTGGAAACGAAACCGCACATGATCAGCGTGAAACACCCAGCACTGAAGCCGAAGCGCCTGGAGCGAAAGCAGCACAACCCCAAACATCTCCGGTATCAGGTGAACGCAGTGTGGAGTCAGAGAGCACTGTTAATGCCCCCAACGCCGTTCATACAGGCAAAACATCAGCACTTCCAAATGAAACCAAAAACCCATCACCACAGGAGGCACTTCAAGAGAAACCTACCAAGCTTGATGGATCCCTCATGCCCTCTGGTACACTCTCAAATCCTGCTGTAGCTGTGGCACCAGGGAGCACCGCTGTGTCACCTGCTCCAAAGATCCTAGTGAACACCGCAGCTGTCAGATCCAATGAGCCAATGATGGTGGGAGCAAGAGTGGTGCCAGCAGCTACTGCGCCATCCATGGCTGGTGTGCAGGGGTTAGGAGCATTAGGTGCACATCCCAGAGGCCCGACCATGACTCCTGCTCCAGTCCAAGGGGCAATAATGGCATTACCAAGGACTTCTACTCCACAGCAGACAATAACAGTGGCACGCGGCCCTCAGACCACATCTCTCCAGCTGCCTGCTAACTTCCAAATCCCACAAGGTTTGTGTGCTGGTCTTTTCACATGGCAGATTGTACCATCAGTCTCTTGCCAATTTGTCCTTTTTTGTTTTACAAATGTTTTATCTTTTTTTTTCATGTGTCTGAATACTGATGTTTGCAGCTCTGGTTCTTCTGGACCTAACTGCTTGCGTTATAGCTGCTTAATCTCTTAATTATCAACTTTTTTTTTTACTTGTGTGTGATTAAGTAATGTAGTTTAAGTTTTAGCTTAGTATTACATTTTTAGCATAATATTCTTTAAGTATAGTTTATTTTTGCACAGTCTGGAGCGGATCAGGATGCATTTCACTGCTGGTTGTACATGTATAACTAGGCATGTGATGAATAAACATGTTGAATCTACTGTTTCGTCTAGGTATGGTTTTAATTCGCAGTGACAGCGGGCAGTTGATGTTGGTTTCCCAACAGGCTTTGGCTCAGGCACAGGCTCAGGGATTAGTGCCCAAACCTCCAGGTGTCAGTATAAGACCGGCAGCCTCCCAGGTGTGTATGTGTTCACACCCACCAGAATTATTGTTTTTCTTTCTGGATTAAAGCCTTTGAAAAAATTATTGTAGTTTTTAACTATTATAGTAGTATTATTAGTGTTATTAATTAATATCATTCAGTTTTTTGAAGGCAGGGCCACATCCACTCACTACGAAAAAAGGCCCGCACCAGCCACATTGGCGTGTCTCAAATGCTGAATTATGTCATTCATCTTCTTATCTTCTGCTCATCGTTGTTGTCTGGTGTCAACCAAAGGCAGAAGGGTTTCTTCCTACACTTTGGGGAGTGTTTCCTTGCCTCCGTCACCCTCAGCTTGCTGAGTAGAGGCTTGGACCTGGGTTCTGAAAAACTGACAAAACATTTAACTTACTACTTATTCACAGGGAACTGCCACAGCCACATCCATCATCAGAGTCTCAATCCCACCTTCTCCTGCGAATGTGGCCACCATAATAAAACCTGCTCTCCCAACGGGAACGACTTTTCTGAAATCCACCACCACAGGGACTACCATCATCAAACCATCAACCATAACCGCGAGCACCATCATTAAACCAACCACTACTTCTAAGCCCAGCTCCACCACAGGGACCACCATAATTAAAGCCACTGCTGCTCAGAAGCTTCCATGCAACAGTAGTGGGAGCATTAATCAGAGGACCACAAGTGGAACCACGGTTGCTAGCACATCAGTGGTGAAGGTAGGGTTGTTCTTGTACTGATATAGTGTCTGATATTTTAAATGTTGTACATTTGTTTCAATTTGTTTTTCTCTTCAGTCTATAGTCAAATCATCCCTTTCCCCATGTGTGACTCAAATTATCCGACCAGGCGGCAGTGTCCCTCGAAATATCTCCCCAAACGTTCCTAGCAAACACAGCACCACCAAATCCTCTACTCCAGTCACAGCTGTAAGTGCTGAAACATATGCTGAAACAAAAAACATATTTTTGCAGTTTATAATGCTATGACTTCAGTCTTTCAGAATACTCAAAAATTCCAAATCTCAGTATCTAAATAGCCAGTCTTCACATTATTGAACCAATTAAACCCACTTGTTTCAAAATTTAGACTGATGATTGGTTGTCAACATTGTATTTTTTATGCATATTATTAACATTGCGGCTTCTATATTAGTATACAATCCAGTGCATGTGTGCACCTCTATGACTGCTCATGCATTTATGGTTATTAATTGTAATGAAGAATCATGTTCTGAGTTCATTGTAGGAGACATTGGAGAATGTGAAGAAATGCAAGAACTTCCTGGTCACTCTGATGAAGCTAGCGTCCAGCGGCACCCGCTCAGCTGACATGGCGCAGAACGTTCGAGCTCTTGTCAAAGACCTCCTGGTGTTACCTCAAATTTTCTTATATATAATTAATTTTGGCATCATTTCTATACAGCATACAATTATATAACTTATAAATGAAATAACTTTACTACCTTTTCATAGCTACATTTTTCTGGATCAGTGTTTTGGTTACACAGCAAAATGAACTAAAAGCGCTTAGTTTTTGTTTATTTGTTCATTTGTTTGTTAGGATGGGAAACTAGAGGCGGAAGAGTTCACAGAAAAACTCTACATGGAACTCAAATCATCCCCTCAGCCATACCTGGTGCCTTTTCTTAAAGTAAGTTTCTTAAGTTCTTTGCTTGACATTGGAAAGGGATAAATGTTAAAATACAGTATTTAGACTGTGGAATTCTGTTCCCCAGAGGAGTTTACCAGCTGTACGACAGCTCACCCCCAACTCGCAGCTCTTCATCCAGCAATGTGACCAGCCTAAACCTGCCCCCACTTCTTCAGCACTCAGCAGCCAGAAACACAGTATCCCTTCTTCTACCACCTCTCAGGCTTTCAGAGGCAGTCTGCCATCAAGGCCACCTCTACCGGTAAGATTGGGTTAAAGCTACTACATGTACTGCATTTCCCCAACATTAGGCCGCGACTTGTACATTGATTTTGCAAAGCTGGTGTTGGTTGGGGCTTGCTTAAATGGACGGCCTATCTAATAACATTAAAACACATTTACTAAGAGTATAATTCAGTGCACAAAAAGATGACATCTTCAAATGATTAGTTGAATTTAAATGTACTGTTTTCTGCAGTGACAAACCGTTTGATAAGTAACGCAAAGCAAAGATAGATCAGTGATGTTCTATTACTTATTTGGTGCTGCCGCATCCAGCCTCTCTTAAACTTTTTCAGCTCTTTGCTATATTATATTACATCCTAGTGTATAATACAAGCTAGAAAAAGCTCAATTTAATAGAAATAAAAGGAACAAAAGTTTATTATTGGCTGGGAAATTATGAATTTTAAATTTTCTTTTGAATGACTAGAAGGTGAGGGTACTGCAGTACAGCGATGTCAATCATTCGTCTACATGGAAATTCTAAATTAGCAAAAATGCAAAAATTATTGGGCTTACCTTTCTTCAAATCCTTCAAAATCAGATCCGTAAACATTATCAATAGCGTGTGCTGCTTTGCTGTCGCTGATGTCAGGCATGTGTTAATCTCTGAAATTTACTGTTGAAATTTACAATATCCAAGTGTACAATTAACTTTTACAGATTAAAGTTTTATACCGATAAAGATATTATATGGTCCCATTTCAAAATAATGTTAAAAATACTCTTAACACCAGTGTTCATTCTCTAGTGTACATTTTACACTATCTAGTGTTGAAAACAACACGTAGAGGAGTCAAATACACTAACCAGTAGTGTAATTTAAACTTAACACTACTGGTTAGTCAAGGTTAGTTAACACTGTTGGTGTCAAGTCTACTCTCTGCTTAACTCATTTTTCTTTTGTGTGTTAACAGAAGTGCTCCCATCAGTACTACCTGCTTGTTATCTCTATTCATTGTCATTTTTTATTTATTAACTATTATTTATTACACTTACTTAAGGAAGTGTAATACTAATAACACATTACAATTCACTGTCAAATGTTTTTTTTTTTACCAACATGCAGAAGGTGCACAAGGTACAAACAATGTATGAATCCATTAAACTTTAAGTACAAAAATGTAAAATAGCCTGGGTAAATCCAGACAATTGACATCGAGTGGGTCTGGGGTTAAGTGCTTGACAACCTTTTTTAGAAGTGTAAGCATCATATTTGAAGTTAATCTGATATTAAGGAACTAATGAAATTAGGAAAATACATCTTACATTCACTTCTTAACCCTTCTCCAGCAGAATGAATTTAATATTTGCTCTTGAAGCATTTGTGTTTTCCCAGGCTAGTACGCACTTTTACATTCTTTACACAATATGGTACAACAAACAAATAAGAGTCATCTATATCATATGTCATTTTAAATCAAATGGCTTATGCTACACCAGTTTTTCAACATTTAACACTTTCCACTGCTCATTTTTTACACTGACTTTAAAAGCATGGAAATGTTCATCAAAATATCATCTCTCTAAAATGTTACACACTAAAAACACTTTATCTTTAATAAGAACATCACAAAAAACAGACCAGTCCATTTCCACACTATCACAAATGGCTAATTCTGGATGATATTCACCTAGAGTAATCATTTCAGTTTTTCTGCAAGCCAAACCTATCTTGTATGCCATATCGTTTTGATGTGTAATTGCAAGAGTCTTTGTTAAAGTCTTAAAACTTTTTTTGCTTCTTGAAAAAACTGTGCTTCGACATGCACTTGTGGTCAATGCTTGGTGATGAAGATTTTTGTTTCTTCCAATAACTTTAGAATCATCTTCTTCAAATATACCCTGACACTTTCTGCACTAATGAGCAGAAAATGACTCCACAAATCCAAAGAGGCAGTGTAAACCTAAATTATCACTACCCTGTAAACGTTCACTGAAAAGAGGAACTTCAATTATCTCAGTCTCAAGCACTTTTAAGTCTGAAACAAGTGACTCTAGTATTGCGCTAAACCCTGATTTCTTTATATCTTGGGCATAAAAAGTGCACACACATGTATATTGTCTAAACTTAAATTGAATTACGGTTTAAAATCCTTTTTAAAAAATGGCTCCCAAACCTCTTTTACAGCATAATGGGTTACGTGGTTCAAAATGAGTGCTTTAGAGTTCTGTTAAGAGCTTAATAAAGCGAAGGGCTGCTGCCTGATTAAAGCTTGAACTCTGGTGTCAGTGTCCATCCCTCCAACTATTTGAAGCCAAAAATCATCACATTGGTGTCAGAAGTGGGATGGAGCAACTGACCATTTGAGAGATTGAGCGTCTCATCCAGCTGCTGGAAGGAGCATTACCCAAGACCAGAGGGACAGCGGCCCAGATGGATCCAGTGCTCCCAAGTGTCAAGGTGGAAGGGCGCATTCCGATCGCCATACAAGGACTCTCGCTGGAGACGGTGCTTTGGCAAAGCTGCCCACCGCAAGTGATGAAGTCGACAGGCTGTGCCAGAAAGTCACCAACCTGCATCAATCGGCAAGGAGGGGGTACCCAGAGTTCCTTGCAACAATCAGAGACGAGCCTTTTCTGCATGGCCTGCAGTTGGAGCTACTTCGTGAGCATGTGCAGCTCACTGCAGGAAGCAGTGGACATTGCGGAGAGGGTCAAACATGCCCTGGGATCAAGGGAGTGCCAAGGCGATACGACCGAGCGAGTCCGGTGAGTGGCCAACGGCACGAGCATCGAGAAAACGGGAGCGTGCAAAACAACAAGCTGCTAAGGCGCAGGAGGACCTCAGATGGTGTGAGAGGCGAAGATCAAATCTGTTTCCGTTGCTGGAAAGTGGGGCACATTGCACAACGCTGCCCAGTCACCACTCCCTCTGGACTCCATACCCCAGTGGAAAGAGGAGCCTGCCCCCTACTTCAGTAATCTGTTTAGCCAGTAGCGGCTGGAGAAAGCACAAACCGCAGATCAGAATGTGGGGAGGCTTCTCCATTGGATGCGAGCGGGACGGTGTCCGGAAGGGGCAAACATCGCTGCCACCACTCAGGAGCTGCAATCACTCTTGTCAAAGTGGAAAGGCCTTGAGCTACAAAAGCAAGTTGGGTGTAAGGGGATGGCCGTCACACGTCATTTAGTTCTGGTGAGTTCGCTGCGGAAAGCGGTGTTTGCACTGGTGCATGGAGTGACGGGGGCTGACCAAGACACTGGGGCGCCATCGTGTGTGGGTTTTACTGGCCGGGTTGCCATCGTGCCACTGCGACATTTGTACCACCAAAAAGGGACAGTTGCGATGTTCCCGGGTTACCCTACAAGAATGCGCTAGGGCCTCCCTCAGAACCGGAAGTGCCAGGACAGCTGAAATACTTGGGACACCTGCGAGGTCAGTCTCCATAGTGTTCAGTTCCAGTGTCAGGGGTCGCTCAGGTTCAGGTTCAACTGCGGTATAATGTCACTACTGGTATAGAGCCACAAAGGCCTCCAGGAGTGAGTCAAGTTAGATGCTTCTGATTGGTAAATTCAGTAACTCTGCAGCTTATCTAAGAGTTTTAAAACATTAAATGAGCTTTTTTGCTGCTTATAGAATGGAGCGGTTAATACTGTGGGGCAACCTATTGTAGGGGAAATATGGTACTGTTGTAAGGAGTACATTAATAATGTGTAATTCATAGGTTAAGAGTATATGTGTTAATGTTGTATTATGTCTCTGTTGGATATCACTCTCCACTGCAGACCAGAATACAATAGTTGCACATTTTTGACTTGACTACTCTCTGAAGTAGATTTGTGTAATAGCAGGTTTTGGGCCTGTGCACTCTTAATAAGAAAGTCTGGGCTGCACAAGGCCACATAATTTTTTGTTTGTTTGTTTTGGAGACCACAGCACAATTGTTCCAACACTGATATTTACAATACTGATTTCAGATTATTTAATTTTGTTCTCAGTTCACACTGTACTTGCTCTTCCTGATTTCTAATTCTTATTTTTCCAAGTTTGTAACACTTAAATGTTTCAAATCATCAAACAAATTAAAATATTTGTTTTGTATGGCTTTTAACACATCTTTACCAAGGGTGCCAATAATTATGGAGGGCACTGTATACAGAATGGTGTTAGGCCATTAACACTGTTTCTTGAAAATGCTTAAAATATCTTGTGTACAGTGCATAATTAGCTTAATCAAAACGATACACTCAATGCAGATTTAAAATCGACATGAAAAATACTAAAAACCCCACATTAAATCATCAGTGTTGAGAATGGCCTGTTGACTTGTCTTTCATTCATGTCAAACAATTATGTTATGTAGCAATGTTTTAAACCTAGTTCTTATGATTTTTCATGATTCATCTTTAAATGTCTGGTAAACTCAAAACAAGTGTCCTTTTATAATTTCTAGCATGGTGCTACAATAAATACCCAGAAATATTAAAGCTAAAATGTTAGAGATTTTGCAATTTACTGCTTTTTGAGTAGGAGAGTATTCCCCACTGTTTGTTTGAAAGTGAGCTAGAAAGATCGCTCCCTTCCTAGAGAGTGACTCATTTTTATGACATTTTCTTCTCAATTTGTCTTCATTGTCTGGTTAAATCCCTGCCACCCATGCTTCACTCTAATTCACTTAAAGCACACCAGTATTCCATCAGCTCTGTTTTCCTGCACACTTCATATGTCTTTTTTTTTTTACATAATGTCATTTGTTTGCTCATAATCTAATATCCAAATTGTGTTTGTTGCATTTGTATGTATTGAAGAATATTTGCAGGAATGTCATAGCACATTTATCTCATACTTTGGGTGCAATCGAAAGTTTTAGGGTACTTCAAAGTCTACCTGCATTTCAAGCCTTTCCCTCCAGACTTGGTGAATTTCTAATGAACTATGACTGTCTTTGATGATCCTCTTCAGCTGCCTAATTCCACATTTTCTGTTGAAATGGGCGTTTCGTCTTAAAGACTGAGTTTTTCTTCTTGCTTAGGTGATCCAGCAAACCAAAGGAGTGACGGTCATACAACCGGTTATGACCTCATCCCATGCTGACTTGCCTGTGCAGAAGCCCAAGCAGTTGGTCATCCAAAGCAGCACCCAACCTGCAGGTAAATGTTCTTTTCCCTTCCTACACACAATCATGCAGGAGTATTCAGTGCTAGCCTCTTTGCAGTACCAGTTGTTCATTCTCTAGCTAAAGGGACACACTGCCCTCTGTGTGTGTGTCTCGCATAGGCACTTTTGGGAGGCAGTTTTCCCTCCAGGCATCTAAAGCCCTCACTTCAGTGCCACCTCCAGCGACGCACACACGCAGCTTCAAGGACAGCGCTCTGGGCTCTTTTCGGTAATGACTCTGACACACTGCTATCCTCTGCTGTACTGAGGGTTTGTGTGTATCTATGGTTAGGTCAAGACGAGTAAACGGCTCTCTCTAAATACAGTTTATTTAGAAAACAGACGTGGAACACTTAATTCTTTTTGTATTCACATTGATGGTTTTGGTGATTAGGGACGATGATGACATCAACGACGTGGCCTCCATGGCAGGGGTGAACGTGAACGAGGAAAATGCTCGAATTCTTGCCTCCAGTGCACAGCTGGTGGGCTCAGTGGTCCATTCGTGCAGGGATGAGCCATTTCTTCAGACGCCAGCCTTGCAGCAAAGAGTGCTGCACATTGGTAATGGTGCCATTACACTAAGTCATACTCAATCCATGTCCTTGCTTACCTCCTATCTGTAGAAATAAACCTTATGAATCTTTGAGGCCCCCCCAATTGATTTCCTCTAGGTATCCTTCTTCCCCACCTCTCTCTCTCTCCACTCTGTTCTCCCTCCTTCTTTTGGCACATGTTGAGGAGCTGTTCTAACCGACAGAGGGGAGAGGCTCCCCCTTTGATCAGCAGTATCTCTGACGAGGCTGTTCTGCTTAATCAGTATGCTAATGACTGTGGAGCGGCACAAAGTTGCCAGAGTGGCAGGAATCCACTCTGCTGCGCTGATCAAAATAAGCATCAGAACAAGGGAGAGAAAGTGTGAAAGGCAGAGGGGAGGGGCAGGGTGGGGTGGGGGAGACTGAGCGAGGTAGCCGGGAGGTAGAGGAGCCGTGAGGAGGAGGAGGAGGCGGAGGAGACAGAACGAGAGAATGTGGAAATGAAAGAGACAAGCTTGGCCTCGCAGGAACTCAGCCTGCATCAGCAGAAAAAGGCCAAACGAGATGATCACAGAGTGTTTGCAGATGTCTGTCTACTCAGCAAGCATAACAAAGAGCAACAGCAACACTTATCGTCTGGCCCTGTGGAAAAAACACAGGACAGCAAATACATGCGAATATGGTAGGAAAATGGTCATAGAGACATTGCTAGGCTCCTGTAATTTGATTGCTTTAGTTACTGAAATTAGGTTTGGGAAAACTTCTACTCATCTTAATATTTTAGTTTTCAGAATGCAGAAGTTTGGGTGCCCTTGTATTTTATGTGAAAATAAGGACACATTCTCTACAGAGAACACACTGCTAGGTTAATGCACAAGTGAGGTATTATTGCAGAAGTTAACTCATTATTGTGTGTGTGTGTGTACAGTCTTATGCAAAAAATTGGGCACCCCTTGATAATGAACAAATTTTCGTGATTTTGGAATTGAAAAGATGTTAACACAGTCTCTCTAGGACATGGAAAGAAATACACTATTTTCAGCAAAAATTGATGCATAGTTACTTTTTCTGCCATAAATTTAACACACACACACACACACACACACACACACACACACACACACACACAAAAAAAAAAAATTTATGGCATTGTGCAATAGTCTGGGCACCCTAAGAGTGAAAAAGTCTCAAATTCTGTTTAC
>JBBIGC010000152.1:9104443-9117531 GCA_037576955.1 Lepidarchus adonis | reverse complement strand
AGATAGCAAAGCGTTGTCAGCTTGCAGTTTCCACAGTGAGAAATGTAATTAAGAGATGGCAGTTCAGGGGAACTGTGAAGGTCAAGGTGAGATTTAGAAGACCAAGAATACTCTTGGAGATAATTGCTCGTATGCTGGTCAGAAAGACAAATCAAAATCATTTAACTGCAAAAAACCTGCAGGACGATTTAGCAGACTCAGGAGTGGTGGTGCACCGTTCCACTGTCCTTCATGGAAGCGTCATCAGAAGTAAACCTTCCGTATCATAAAACGGTGTTTGCACTGGTACACGGAGTGACAGGGGCTGACCAAGACATTGGGGCGCCTTCGTGCGCCTTCCGCATCAGAAAATCCGACACCAGAAGTATGCAACAGAACCTTTACAGAAACCTTGTGCATTTTGGAAACAAGTGCTATAAAGTAAAATAGAAATAGGCCACAATCAGCAAAGGCATCTTTGGAGAAAAAAGGAGCAGCATTTCATGAAAAGAATATCTTGCCAACTATTAAGCATGAGGGTGGATCTATAATGATTTGTTGTGTTGCAGCCAATGGCACGGGAAACATTGCATGGGTGGAGGGACGAATGGATTCCACTAAATACCAGCAAATTCTGGAAGCAAACATCACACCATCTGTAAAAAAGCTGAAAAGAGGATGAGCTTCTACAAGAGGACAATGATCCTAAACATACCTTGGAATCCAACTTGGACGATCTCAAGAGACCCTAGCTTAAGGTTTTGGAATGGCCATCACAGTCCCCTGATTTAAAAATCATCAAAATTTTTGGATGCATTTTAAAAGAGCTGTACATGTAAGACGACCAAAGAATAGTATAGGACACGGGATTTTCTCCCATTCTTTCTTACAAACTTTCCAAGTACAAAAATTGAAAGACTTTTAGCTCTAAAAAGCGTTTGCAAGCTGCGATATCTACTTTTTCTTATCTTATTTTTAATTTGTATTAAATTCATGGCATAAAAAGTAACTATGCAGCAGTATTTGTTGAAAATATTGTGTATTTCTTTTCGGTGTTCTAGAGAGACTGTGTTAACATCTTTTCAATTACAAAATCACCAAAATGTGTTCTTTATTAAGGGGTGCCCAAACTTTTGCATAATATTACAGTTGTATGAAGGTGTTTGCCCCTTCCTGATTTCTCATTTTTTTTCATGTTTGTCTCTCACACATTTTTCAAATCATTAAACAAATGTAAATGTTCTACAAAGACAACACTAAATGTTTTTAAGTGAAGGATTTTATTATTAAGGTCTAAAAAAATTCCAAACCTACATGGCCCTGTGTGACAAAGTGATCGCCCCCTAATAACTGGTTGGGTCACCCTTAGCAACAACAACTGCAATCAAGCCTTTGCGATAACTTGCAATGAGTCTTTTTCAGCACTGTAGAGGAATTCTGGTGCACTCATCTTTGCAGAATTGTAGTTCGGCCACATTGGAGTGTTTGAGCATGAAGCCCCTTTTTAAGGTCATGCTACAGCATCTCAATCAGGACTTTGACTAGGCCACTCAAGTCTTCATTTTGTTTTTCTTCAGCCAATCAGAGGTCGACTTGCAGGTGTGTTTTGTTCGTTTCAGCTTGAGGTCACAAACAGATGGCCGGACATTGTTGACTGACCAGGTTTGGCAAGTCTTCCAGGTCCTGAAGCAGCAAAGCAACCCCAGACCATCACACTACCACCACCATGTTTTACTGTTTTTCTGAAATAAGGTGTTACATCTAAGCCAGATGTAATGAGACACACACCTTCCAAAAAGTTCAGCATTGTCTGGTCAGTCCACAGAGTATTTTCCCGAAAGTCTTCGGGATCATCAAGAGTTTCTGGCAATATTGAGACGAGCCTTAATGGTTTTTTTGCTCAGCATTGGTGTTTATCTTGGCACACCATTTGGCAGACCATTTTTGTTCAGTCTCTTTCTTATGGTGGTGTCATGAACACTGACCTTAACTTCTTTGGATGATGTTGTCTTTTGTGTCTTCTCGGATGAGCCGTTGCTCTTGGGGTATCAATCAAACTAGTAAATGATAGACTTTTACAGGTTGAATGTTGATGGCTCATTGTATAAATGCATTTTGGATATACAGTAGATCTTAAGATATTTTTATAGTCCATATTTATTTATAAAGATCTTTTTTATCTTGTATGTAAGTTTGTATCTGTGTATGTCTGGTAATACAGCATTGTCCTATTTCTGAGCCAAATTTTCTTTTGGGAAAACCAATAAAACTATTGTTTTGAACTTTGGGTAGTTTTCATCCTGGGAATGTTCACAACTGTTCCATTTCTTCACTGTTTGTGGATAATGGCTCTCACTGTGGTTCACTGGAGACCCTAAGCTTTAGAAACGGCATTATAACCTTTTCTAGATTGATGAATCTCAATTGGGGGTTGCAAGTTGTGCATGTGCATTTTTTTCACATCCATCTTCAAACAGACAGAAAAACTGATTGTGCACAAAATTACTTGACTTCAGTTTGGAGTTTTTTTTCTTTGATGTACTATATAACCATAAAAAATAAGTAGTAGAAACTAACTAGCTGATCTTTTGGTAGGTAGTTCCCTGGGTGTTGCTGAAGTAACTCCAGATGTCCTTGGATTACTTTCTCATGCCACACAGGAGAGACTCCGAGATCTTCTGGAGAAGCTCACTGCCATAGTGCAACATCGCAATATCTCTTATAGGGTCAGTTTGATACATTCATCAAGTACAAAACCAGAAGTCCTCAAGACAGAGCTTACTGTTGTGTTTGTAGCTAATGTAAATTACGGCACTGATTTCTGCATGTTTTTGTGTTAGGACGACTGGAGGAACGTTCAGACCAGTAATGCACGCTCTCAGCTTAAGTTTCTAGAGCAGTTGGAGAAAGTGGAGAAAAGGAGGAGGGAAGAGGAGGAGAGGGAGACACTTCTACGCATTGCCAAGGTGATGTGTGTATCTGTATGGGAGAAAGTGAGTGATAACATGGGCAGCAAGCCAGTCATCTTTTGTGTCTTTCTTTTTTAGTCCCGCTCCAACAGTGAAGATCCTGAGCAGCTTAGGCTTAAACAAAAAGCTAAAGAGGTGGGTTGGTTTGTTTCTCTGTGTGATAATGTTTCTACCTGTGTTTGAGCTGTTGGGTTCCCTTAGGACAGATGTAACATGTCTACAGATATGTGTGCCACACACACCACAAACCCTAGAGACTAGTTTTTTCCTGATTGGGGGCTAATTTTAATTGAGTTTAATTGGAGCAGAAATGAAAGCCTGGGGCAGTATAGGGAGCTGAACGAAAGGAAAGGCCTCTAGACCTTTGTGTGTATGTGTGTATGTGTGTATGTGTGTGTGTGTGTGTGTGTGTGTGTGTGTGTGTCTGTGTGTGTGAGTGTGTGTCACATTGTGTTTTGAATGGATTTCACAATACTTAATTTTTACCATGAGGGCTGTGATGGTTTTAGTTGCTTTAGCAGATAAAAATGGCTAAATAACATCAGGAAATAAAATAAAATACTTATGCCCAGATGTTGAATGGAGAGATATGTCACTCATCACTAATCCTTAATGTTTAGAATCTAAATGACAGCAGACTTGAGATTTATCTACCTGGGATATCAGATTACAGTTTAAATAACTGCAATATTGAAAATGTTTTAGTCTATTCAGCATTGATGTTCTATTGTAACAGCAAAAAAATGTGTTTTCAATGACGTGTCCTAATGAACCTGTGGAAACGCTGAAAAGTCAATAAACCAAAAACCCAAACTGCTAACGAAGTTAATGTGAAGGCTATGAGCATTAATTACATTTAAAGAGCCGATTTTGAAGTATTGTAAAGGATTACAGAAGAATCGAAGCTTTTTAACTGTTGTTTAAATCAGTCTTCACATTTTGGGGAATAAAGTATTTGGAAATCGTGTCTTCTCTTGTCTCGTCATATATAAAACAGTGGCAATTTTACATACTCTCAGCATAGTGTATATTGTCAGGAATAACGATGCACTGGTGAATGTTAGGGGTATAGATAAAATCAACATGTCTTTTGGTTTAAATGACAATTCAGGGCTCAAATGCCATGCTTTCAATATATATTCATTGTTTATTTTAATATATCTCCTTGTTCCTTGTTATTTCTTCTTAGACATGTACAACTAAAGCTTTGCTTTTTCCCCCTCACTTCACAGAGTCTAGGATTGTAACAATACACTCCCCATATTTAGAATGAAATGTGAATGATGAAAAATGATGACTGGATTCAGTTGTAGCACAATTTACTAATGCAACTAGAACTGGAAGGCAGGTGATGTCTGAAGCTGGACTAGGTGGTTGATTGGAATTGGTTGAATAATATTAATGGCTTTTCAGCAAATATTACAATAGAGCAAGAAGTCTGGTATTCCACAATAGTGAATGGAGAAACAAATGGTCAAGCCAGGTTCAGCAAATGATCCAATGCCAAGCTTGCTAAAAAGTGGGTAGACTTCTGAGACAAAGTCTTATGGACAAATAAAAATGAGGATCCTGGATCGGCTCGGACACAGATTCTGTAAATTCTGTAAAGCTGCTTCGTGACATCAGTTGTAAAAAGTGATAAACAATCAAAATGGAGATTAGTGGAAAAAGGAAAACTGGTGGGAAAAAAAATACTTGATCAATATGATGTTTCAAATGTTGTGTAGGTAGATCATGGGTTGGGTGTGTATGACTGCCTGGAGAACTTGCTTGTCTTCTTGGAAGTAAGCAGCAGCAGTATAGATCCAGAAGTATGGAAATGGCTGCCAAAGCATCACCAGGAAAGACACCCATTTGATTTTGTATGGATCAGCTGCTGAATGTTAATTTGGCTAGTTACCTGTATCCTACATTCTGCACTTTGTGTTTCAGTCCAGTTTCATTCCAGTGCATTAACCCCATTTTGTATTTTTTTTTTTAGAAAATTAGTCAGTGTTGTTTTCTTGGTGTTTTTGGGGGAGGGGGGGGAGGGGGGTAGTGTTTTTTTTTTGGTTGTTCTCAAACCCCCCCCCCCCCCCCCCCCCTCTCTCTCTCTCTCAGATGCAGCAGCTGGAGTTGGCTCAGATGCAACACAGAGAAGCTAACTTGGCAGCTCTAGCAGCTCTGGGGCCCCGTAAGCAGAAACCTCTGGAGGCTTCTGGCCCCGGGGCGAACCAGGTACTGACATGTTTACACGTCTGCCTCTCTGACTGTGGGATACGTGTTTGAAAGAGCGAGCAGAGTGTGTGTGCAGTGTGCTGAGTACAAGTTTGAAAATGTTTAACTTTCACTATATCTAAGAACCCGCAGCTTTGTTATCATGTCAGGATATATCATTTTTTAGGGCTTATTAATTTGGGCATCTTTCTGGATGATAAATGTTTGCATGTCCACAAAATATTGTATTACTATGTAAAATGAATAATAGACCACAGTTAATAGTTCCTAGACATATTTCCATTAATTTTATTTTTTGGACAATTTCAAAATGCAAACTGCCCTTTACACTGTCAAAATTTCAAACAGACAGAAGGAAATGGTCCGAAGGATTTGGAAGAATGTTTTCCTGAATAGATGGTTTATAGGTACAATTTGTTTTTTCTGAACGAAATTAATATGCACACACATCTTGAGGGGTGGAAATGGTTTTCCGCGGAATATAGGTATCTCTCTTTTAGGAAAAGAGTTTTAATGAAGGAGTGACTTTACAAAAGAGTAAAGGGTTGTGTGTTTAGTTCAGTTTAATTCGTTTATAATTTGTGGTTTGTTTAATTCTGCTTCCCCCAGGCAACAGGGTATGATAATCAGCGGAGGAAAGTGTGTGTGTGTGTGTGTGTGTGTTTGCATTGCAGATAATACCCATAAGCCTTTGAACAAGATTACCCAAATGGCCTTGAATCTTCTCTGCTGGGGGAGTTTTCACTTTATCTTTTAGTGGAATATGCATCTCTCTGTAGAGCCACCAGCACAGCCTAGCAGCAAACAGAGCAGAGACCATATCTTTAATGCAAGACATCTTGTTGCTACTGGTTGGATCAGTTATAAGCTCAGAAGGATTCAAGGTGTGTGTATGTCTGTCTGTCTGTCTCTTTTAGGTACTGGGTTTATGCACACAAAGACCTGGTCTGAGGGTCCCGACACGAGTGACACTCCGAGATCTGATTTTCTGCTTGGAACAGGACCCCACGCTTAGGCACTCCCAAATACTTTATAATGCTTTCCTATCGTAAACACACACACACACACCACCACATCCTGTTTTATTTTGCAGTACATTTCAAATGTTATATCCTTTTCTGAGAAAAGCTAATTGCTTTCTCCCTTTGAGTTATTCATGAAGTTATACAGTGACTTCATAATATTTATTATTATTTTTATAAGTATTCTTTGTTTGCTGAACACTTTCACGATGCATTTGTAATATAAACAATATGGCATCATTAAAACACAGCAGCAGCAAACGTGTATTGTGTTATTTAGAGATCATCACCTGAAATGACTGCACATAGTGTGGATACTTAAATATTTCTTAAAACATTTTCATTTATTTCCCAAAATAATGTTCACTCCATCCTGGTTATACAACCATGCAAATATTATTTTAATTAAGTCCTTTACTGACACATTTTATGATATTAAATAGATGTGTAGTTAGAACAGGGGTTTTAGAATAAGACCCAAGGGCAGTGCATCTGCTTTGGGGCAAAGCCTGGCCGTCCAGAAGAAGAAACTGCCTGAGGGGCTAGGACCCCCACCCCACCCCCATTTCGGAGTAGGCTACTGCTACAGGCAAAAGGGCTAACCAATCAGGGCATGATACAGCCTGGGGGGGCAGTAACAACCAATCAGAACAGGATTTTGCTTCAGGGGGTAGAGCTGACCAATAGTAACTATGCATCAGCAGGGTCCAGAGCAGGGTAATAAGGGCAATGTCACCTGAGGAAGTTAAACGTCCATCATCAAAATCAGGCCACAGAGGAACAAAATAAAGCAACAAGAGGCAAGGCACCAATTAACCAAGACCAGGGTTTTTCAGTAGGGTTTGAAACTGTAATTGATCAATAGCTATTATAACCAAATGGGTGTTTTTATGTGGTAGTGAAACCTACCACGTACATGTTTGTAGTCTACATTTCTTCTTTAGTGTTTGTGCTGGAGCTACACTATGCTAATGTCGCTAACAAACACTAGAAATCAGTGGTCTCTTGCAATTGTCTCTTTATGGGGTGAAAATGTAAATGTTTAGATTTTACCACTGTAAACTATAATGTGGACATTTTCCACATCACATACTAAACTAGATCACTACATACCAAACCACAGCTGTAGCAGAGAAATCAGTTTCACAGAAAGGAACTATAGATTGGTGTAAATGTGCGCAACAATGTAGTGTTGTGAACTCACACTTTTGGTTTGGTAGATAAGCAAGACTGAGAACAAGCTCTAACAGTTCTGATTTATTCCCTTTTCGGTGAACCAGTACACTGTACACATTGCCCAGTTGTTGCACTGTGATGAATTTTGATGCATTGTTACTCCCCTAATATTTCTAATTATTCTTTAGTATAATACTTGCCTAGTTATTCTGCAGGATTGGATTAAATGCATTACTTTCACCTATTTAGTGGAGGAAATCATTATTTGATGCTGTTTTTGAAGTTTGCCCACTAACAAAGAAATGAACAGTCTATGATTTAAATTTTAGTTTTATTTTAAGTGTGAGATGGGATATAAAAAAAATACAGAAAATCACATTATGCAAATTTTATTTCATTGAATTAAATAAGTATTTGATCCCCTAGCAAAACAAGACCTAGTATTTCCTGGCAAAACCCTTGTTGGCAGCTTAGAGGTCAGGTTTCTTGTAATTGATGATAAGGTTTGTGCACAAAACAGGAGGAATTTTGGTCGACTCATCTATGCAGATCAGCTGTAAATCATTAAGGTTTCGAGGGTGTCAATTGGCAACTTGAAGCTTCAGCTCCCTTCACAGGTTTTCTATGGGAGTAAGGTCTGGAGACTGGCTAGGCCACTCTATTACCTTGCACTTCTTCTTGAGCCACTTCTTTGTTGCCTTGGCTGTTTGCCATGCTGGAAGACCCGTCCACAACCCATTTTCAGCATCATGTTTCCGCCTCCATGCTTGACAGTGGGGATGGTGTTCTAGGGGTCATAGTCAACCTTTGCCTTCATCCAAACACAGCAAGTTGTGTTGAGGCCAAAGAGCTCGATTTTTGTTTCCTATGACCACAGAACCTTCTCTCAAGCTCTCTCTGAATCATTCAGGTGTCCACTGGCTAACTTCAGATGGCCTTCAAATGTGCCCTCTTAAGCAGGAGGACTTTGCGGGCACTGCAGGATTGTAATCCATTATGGCATAGAGTGTTACCAATGGTTTTTAATGGTGACTGTGGTCAGAGCTGCCTTGAGATCAAGACAAGTTCCTCCCATGTAGTTCTAAGCTGACTTCTCGGCTTTCTCAAGATCATCCTCACCCCATGAGGTAAGATCTTGCGTGGAGACCCAGACCGAGGTCAATTGTTGGTCATTTTCTGTTTCTTCCATTTTCAAACAATTGCACCAACAGTTGTCACCTCCTGACCCAGCTTCTTGCTAATGGTTTTGTAGCCCATTCCAGCCTTGTGCAGTGCTACAATCTTGTCCCTGACATCCTTTGACAGCTCTTTGGTCTTGCCCATGGTGGAGAGGTTAAAGTCTGATTGAGTCTGTGGACAGGTGTCTTTTATACAGGTACAATTAGGAGCATCTAACCGGTCTGTGGGAGCCAGAACTCTTAATGATTGGTAGGGGAACAAATACTTATTTCACTCAATGAAACGTAATCAGTTTATATATTTTATATAGTGTGATTTTCTGGACCTTTCTCTCTCTCACTATTAAAATAAACCTACTATTAGGTTTATTAGGTCTATAATAAATTATTATTAATAATAATTGTTTCCTCCACTGTATCTGTTCAAGCTTTTATTGCTTACGGCAGCCTGATTCCAGGACCAACTATAGGTTGGGTGCCATCTCTAATGTAGTACCTCTTTCTCTGCTGAGGACAGTCTTAATGCTTGTTTAACTTTTAAGCCATAGTGCAGAGTTTGTATTTCTTAGAAGCTGTAGTTCTCTGTTAAGGGATAGCAAAACATTAATTTAAATGATTTTCTGTTTGCCTGGCCTTGGCTACAGTAGCTTAAATTCTCAATGTGCCTTGCCTGAGGTGCAGGTTCTGAAATATTCTATTAGCTCTGAATAAGCAGAAATGAGCTGCTGGAAGCTATGTACAGTAAATGCCTGCAGCACCTCCAGCCCCAGCTACACCTACAGTGTGTTGGTGAAAAGTACAAAATGACACTCATTGCTGAGCCATAACTTCTTTAAAGCCTTTGCCCTGCAGTCACTTGAGTTTCATTTTACACAGTATTATTTTACTGATGTCCGCATAAATAGTTGAGCATCCCTGCCCTTGTGACTGGAGGGTTGCAGGTTCAAGTCCCACCTCAGAAACCCTTTGTATCCTTGAGCAAGGTACCGTCCCACTACACTGTTCCCTGGGTGCTGCTGATCGCTGCCCACTGCTCCTTGTGCGGATGGGTATAATGCAGAGGTTACATTTCATTTTGGTGCAAGTTGGTGTGCTCACAATGACAAATACTCACTTTTCCTCTTCACACGCGACTGAAACAGCTCCGAACATGACCCACTTGACTGGATTTGTCCTCTCCTGTAAACATTTGGGTTTTTTGGACAGTGACCAAATTATGATACAAAGCAGATCATAAGCACAACCAAATTCCAGATAGCTCTCCTTTTTTATAGGGTCCTCTTCCCATATTGACTGTGCCATAAACACCCAATAACAATGTTGCCCAAATTGGGGGAGGGGGTGTTGAAATTGTTTTAGATTGGAACGCTTAAATTAATTAATTATTGATCATATCTCCAGCCTGGTTTAAGAGTTTCTTGTCAGCTGTGCATTTCAGTTCCCTGCAAAGATCAAAGGCAGAGAGAACAAGAACGCTCTAGGTTTCCGGCCCACTGACAAGATGTCAAACGGAGGAAGACAAAGGCAATTTATCTCATATTAATATTCATCAGAGTTATCATGAATACATAAACTTTTAACATGCTCTCACATATTTCTTGCTGCAGTTAATTCCACCTTTTTCTGCATTAAATCATTAAGATATAAACAGTAATTAAATAGTTTGATGTGAAATTAGACTTTACAATACAGTTGTGCTCAAATTTACATACCCCCACAGAATGCATGATTTCTGAAACTACTTTTCAGAAAATATGAATGAAAAAACTTTTTTTTCACTCATGGATAGAGTTTGGCTGAAGTCATTTATTATCAATCAACTACAAACTACCCAAATGACCCTGATCAAAAGTTTACACACTCTAGTTATACAGTTATACATAATACAATGTATTGCCCCCTTTAACATTAATAAACACAGTCTTTTGTGGTAGTTGTGGGTGAGGTTCTTTATCTTCTCAGATGGTAAAGCTTTTTGCTGCAAAAAGCCTCCAGTTCCTGTAAATTCTTGGGCTCTTGCATGAGCTGCATATTTGAGGATCTCACCAGAGTGGTTCAATGATATTGAGGTCAGGAGACTGAGATGACCACTGCAGAACCTTCACTTTATCTTGATATACCCAATGACAGGTTGACTTGGCCTTGTGTTTTAGATAATTGTAATGTTGGAATGTCCAAGTGCGTCCAATGCACAGCATTCGGGCTGATGAGATCAAATTTGTCTTCAGTATTTTTGATAACTTACTGCATTCATCTTGCCATCAATTCTGACCAAATTTCCTGTGCTTTTGTAGCTCACACATCCCCAAAACGTCAGCAATCCACCACTGTGTTTCACAGTAGGAGTGGTGTACCTTTCATCATAGGCCTTGTTGACTCCTTTCCACATTATGGTTGTGGCCAAAAAGTTCATGTTTCATCATTTCATCATTCAAATTTTAGTCTCATCGCTCCAAATGACTTTGTCCCAGGTTTTCAGCTTGTCTCTGTGCTGTTTGGCATATTGTAATGGATACTTTGTGGTATTTGTGTAGTAATGGCTTTCTTCTGGCAACTAGACCATGCTGCCCATCTTTCTTCAAGTGCATCTGAGTCCTGTATTTCACCTGAAGTTATTTGTGGGGTTTTCTTTGAAATTTTTTGGTTTCAACAAAACCCCTAATTTTCCAATTCTTAATTAGAGTTTGAACACTGCTGATTGGCATTCTCAGTTCCTTTGAGATTTTCTTATATCCATTTCCTGTTTTAAAAAGTTCAACTACATTTTCCTGTAGATCCTTTGACAATTCTTTTGCTTTCCCCATGACTTGGAATCTAAAAATCGTCAGTGCAGCACTGGATGAAAGATGAAAGGGTCTGTCAGGAGTCAGAAACACATTTACCGGTTACACTCACCCACTAATTACAAGCAAACAGATCACAGGTGAAGATGGTTCATTTAATAGCCATTCAAACCTGTTTGTGTCAAGTTGTGTTATCAGGCCAAATCACCAGGGTATGCTAACTTTTGATCAGGGTCATTTTAGGTAGTTTCTGATGTGATTATTATTTAAAAAGAGTAAAACAGTTGTTTGACAATAAATGGCTTTAGCCAAACACTAACCATGAGTGAAAGAAAAGTTTTTCTGCTATCAAAATCTGTGAGGGTATTTAAACTTAGGAGCACAATAATAGATTTGATATAGGTATATGACCTAACAGTACCCAGTTCTCTTACCTACTATGAAATAATGGGGCAATAGAATTCTGCAGCAGCACGGTGGTGCAGTGGTTAAAAGGTCCTGTGTTTTTGTGGAGTTTGGAAGTTCTCCCCGTGTTCGTGTGATAAGGTTTCCTTCCACTGTTCAAAGGTTTGTGGTTTAGGTTGACTTGCTACTATAGAGTGAGTGAGTGAGTGAGTGAGTGAGTGAGTGAGTGAGAGAGAGAGAGAGAGAGAGGTGTTTATCTGTCTCTGGGTTGGCCTCCTGTCCAGGGTGCTCCCTTGCCTTGACCTGTAGTCATCTGGGGTCTGCTCCAGCCTCCCCGTGACCCAGAATGAATAAAGCACTTTGGATAATTAATCGAACAGAACTTAATTTCATTTATACCCAAGTTCACAACAACTGATGCAGTTTGAATTCAGTCAAATTTTTAACAATGCATGGAAGGCATGTGAAAAAAACCAACAGTGATATATAACTAAAAAATGTGTCTAGTAATTAAGATCCAGTCAAAGAATACAAACAATACTTTATTTGTGAGCATCAGTATGAGCACATCACAAATTCCTCAATTGCAATACAGTCAAATGGCATAACTGTACAGCCAACCAGGGAAAATGCTTTTCCTACTGTAGTAACTTCAATTGCAGTTTCCTCTAAAAACATTCTTTGCTTTCACAGGAAACCTTTCAGGAATAATGTTTAAAAATGGGCATCTCAAACATTCAGGGATAAATATTGTTTATTAAATTTGATTTCTGGATGAAACAATACTAGTGATGTTAAGAAATAGTGATGTGATCTCAACTAACAGGGTAGAGGAAAAGAGGCCAGGGTCTAAGCCAAGTGCTTCTGCCCACATAAACAAAACTAACAGAGTAAAGAACATGGTGTGAACAGACCTACACCCTATGATGACTTCTTCTGCTTCTTCTTCTCAGCTTCCTCCTCCTTCTCTTTCTCAATTTCAGCCACCAACGTCTCGATCTCTTTGGATTCTAGAATCTGGAAAGGGTGAAGAGCAATAACACAATTTACTTAATGACGTAATTTAAAAACCCATAAATAAAGCACAGACATAACTCTGAGCTATTTAAGTCAGTAAACAGATGTTGGATTTTAAATGTTTCGCTGCTAAAGTCTGGGTGGCCCATTAAACTCAACATTTTTCTGAAAACAAAGTGAAATCAGACTACAGCACATGCTTCCAATGCCTTCATGAACACAAAGTTCATCAGCATTTTTGCACAGAAATAATGTATGGTTCTCTTATACGGGGGGGGGGGGGGGGGTTCCTTGACTTCCTTGACCTCTCCTTTTGAAAATCTGTGGTTACAACACTGCCCC
>JBBIGC010000152.1:9076042-9102266 GCA_037576955.1 Lepidarchus adonis | reverse complement strand
ATATATAGTAACAGAACTGAGGCTTAGGGGGCAAGTTTATGTACACAGCCCCATGGGAAGTGCCGCTTAGTGGGGTTAGATGGTGTTTTTGGAGGTTTACTGTGGTTATTAGTGGAGAAGTTGTGGTGTGTGTGTTATGGTTTATTTTGGGTTAGATTGTGTTTTTGAAAGCTTACTTTGGTTATTAGTGGAGAAGTTGTAGTGTGTGTGTGTTATGGTTTATTTTGGGTTAGATGGTGTTTTTGGAGTCATTGGTGTCAGCCTCCACTATTTCCCTCAATTATTATTAAATCCGGAAATTCGTCACAATATAGTGAACAGGGTGAAAAGGCAGAACGTTGGCTTACTTCCAATAGGTTCTCCACTCCAGCTGACCTTCTCAACATCATCCTCATCGTCATCGTAAGCAAGGATGCTATTCACTGCACGTTTGGATTCTTTCAGCTGAATATACACGAGAAAAACACTTTGAATTCTGCCATACATTTACATTATGCTGAACTATTAATGTACCACACTATTATCTTCAGAAACAGTTGACCATCACTGCACAGACAGCGGGAAATGACCACTTTGCTCTAACACAGGGTATTTTTGCTTTACGCTTACCTTTGTGAATTCATCATCGTCGTCGTCGAATGTAAAAGCACTACATTTAGAGCTGTTCCAGTATTCATCGTCTTCTGGTTTGGCTCTTGACATCTACACCGGCGGCAGAAGTGCGCAAAAAGGCGTTACACAGCACACTAGCTATTTACGTTAGACTTCAGCAACAATTTTTCATTACTATATCAACGACTTAAAAAGCTATGCTCAAATGTTTCAAATACATAATTAAATACAACAAACATGCCATTTATGTATAAGGCTGGAGGAAGCTTTATTTATAAGGAAAAAATCATCTGTCTTACCCTCGAAATTGCAATCTGAACCAAAAAGCGTCAGTTGAGCACTTCCGGGATACATTCCGCTCAATGCATGTCAAAATAAAAGTCCGATCACGCTGCAACTTTCCAGAAATTGTTGCCGTGTCCATAATCAACTCAAGAATCTAGGAGGGTTTTTATTCCAGTTTAACCTGAGCACATTTCTACAAAGTATAATACTCTATTAGTGTAATGAACCCACAATCTTAACTGCTAACATACTTAAATTGTGTTAATCACACTTTTCTGTCCTGTTCTATTCCATTTCCGGGTGCAGCCCCAAACCCCACCAACACTCCCATATTACATAGGACAACAAATGCACAACAGATACTCTTTTTATTGTTTGTTCAAATTTATGAGGCTAACAACTCAATAATTACAAAGATTTCAATGTGTGATTTGTTTTCTTCTGAAGTAAAAGCACAGTAGTGTTTTTGAGGATAAAGTCCCTTTTTTTTTTTTTTTTTAAAGAAGCTATAAAGTCAGGTGAAGGGAAAGAAGGGAAGGGAGAATGGGTTAGGAAGCGGAGAGAAAGACCATCAAAACAAATCAAAAGAAATTTTCTTGGACTAAAACATGTTCATGTGCAAGTTTCATACAGTGTTTCAGGGAGAGGGGAGAATAACACAAAATAAAACATCACCATTAGCCTGTCTTGTTAAAAACAACTGAAATGCTTGAGCGAACAATGCATTATAACATAGGATGGCACTGAAGGCACGCTAGTGAAAAAATGGATATGACAGCCATGCCTGTCGCTCTCATGTTTGTGGTTCTGCGATGCAACCGCAAACATGAGGTCCACATTTATGTTAATGTCTATGCGTGAAAAACGTATACAGGGTCACCTGTAGATACTCCTTAATGCAACAATTTATAAACTAGGGACCAAGCATGGCTATGGTGAGAATCATAATCGCATATTCATTTCTTTACATACCACACAAAAGCAGCAGCAGTTTCAGAAGAATAATTGAAATCCCATAATTTGTAGGGTTCTTTAGCTGTGCGCCATTTCTCTTGTTAAAACACTTACCTATAAAGTCTTATTTCTGTTCACTTCAGTTTATTTTACTTTACTTTTTATGGTAATGTGCAGTGTTCCACCAACTAAGTACATTTTATCTCTGATATTTTATGCTTTGTCACAAATGTCTAGGTTAAAACATGAAAATTACAAAGCTTGTCTGAAAATGCAGATTGGGGAGAAAAAAGAAAAACAAATATTACAATAAAAGTGCCCACTGGTTTGGCTTAAAATCCCCAGTCTGCTAAATTTCAATGCCTCTTTGTGACCGCGCTGAGAGGACTCTCAGACTACATATGGAAGTGTCTCTGACAAAGAAAATCAAAAAGTGTTTTCGTTACTGGTCCAGCTGCATTGTCCTTGGTCTCCAGAATCATGAATAATCTTCATGTCCCTCCTACCACCACATGAGTGAACACATACACCAAAATATTACACTTAAAACAAAGTCTTGTTTCCCTCACTTCTGTAATTAGTTTCTTTCATGATCAGAACACTTCATGATTGCAGATTTTTTTTTTTTCTGAGTGAATTTTCTGGCATTTTAATTGCATGGCAGCGGTGAGCTACCCATTCATAATGTGAGTTAAAAAAATGATGGCATAGAATTAATGTAAAACAAAAATCAAAATATGAAGACCCTGTAAGCTATATTACTACCAGTGCTCCAGCAGGGGGCAGGCTTTACGCACATCCAGAGGCCAGACTTGGCAGAAGCTTTGATTCTTATACAGAGGCCCATTGGCATGAGCCAAGCAGTACACTCCACTAACAGCACATCACAGAAGTTTTCCAACTGTGAGTATCCTTGTTCCATCCAGGGAATTCTTTTGCCAAGAATCCTGGAGAGTAGAAAGTTGTGGCTGTAAAGATGAAGCAGGTGTGTGGAGATAAACTGGAAGATGAGAGTCTGAATCTTGGCACTTTGTAGCATGTCCTAACCAAGGTGAGAGCATTGGGGAAGGAGGGGGCAGTGTGTTTTAATGTGAAGGTGTTTTAGAGGCATGACAGGTTTTTTCAGCCATCAAGAGTGTGCTCCAGGCCATCCAGGGTGAGCTGGCTGCGATGGGGGGAGTTTGGGCTCGGGGGGCTGCTGGGGTTGGAGCTGTTGGAGGGGGTGGAGTGTTTGGTGGAGTCCGAGTCAGGCTGCAGACCAAGACAGAAAAAGATAATATGAGATACAAGTGTGCAAACTAAAACCAAGCACATTCAATATATTTATCCTATGTATTTTCTTCATTTACAAACAGATCCTTCAAAATGTGTATTGAGTGACTGAAACAGACCATCTGGGATTATTGCAGATGTGATTTTGCTATGAGAACTGAGGCAGTTATTGCAGACCTCAAAATCAGGGAACTCAAACACATGGAACACTCTCTGTGCCTGAAACTGATGTATGATCAGAGTCTGCTTCAGTAGCAATGAACCATGTACTGAAAGGAGAGGCGACTAAAAAGGCAAAATGAATTATACATTTCATAAACCACTAGAGATCCCTGTATTGACTCTTGATTTTTTTTTATATTATTGTTTTCTTACCTCTCGCTCGAAGTCTTGGTCTGGATCACAGATATTACGGGATGAACCGGCTCCAACAAAATCACCACCCCCTACAAATACATGCACAAGCAAATTAAAATATTAAATAATAAGCAAAAACTGTCACAAAACAAGGCAACATACATAACTAAGCATTTACAGGGAGAAAAGCACAAGATCAAATAGTCTACATTTCCCAGCCCATTTAAATAAACATTAAATACTGTTTGTCCGCCATCTTGGCCCCAATCTCCCATTTAATAAATTGTTCACTCTCCTCTGGTATTGTTCCTCTGGGCCTAAAAACTGGTGTTGTTACACCTATTTTGAAAAATAACACATAACACACCCAGCAAGTTCAGCAGCTACAGACTTATTTCAAATTTGCCGTTTATATCAAAGCTCCCTGAAAGGGTTGTAGCTACTCAGATGCAGGAACATCTAAAAATGAAATCTATACGAGTCATTCCAGTCAGGTTTCTGTCCATTCCACAGAACTGAGACTGCCCTTCTACGAGTCACCAAGGACCTTTTACTCAGCGCTGACTCTGGTTCCCTCAGTGTCCTCCTGCTCTTAGATCTAAACTCTGCCTTTGACACTGTCAATCACAATATCCTCCTCTCCTGCCTTTCAGCCATCGGACTATCTGGTACTGTTCTTTCTTGGTTCACATCTTATCTCACTGACAGACAGCAATTCATCCATCTCCATGACAATATATCACCACCTGCTCCAGTTAAACAGGGTGTCCCTCAGGGTTCTGTTCTTGGACCTTTATTGTTTATAATTTATATTTTCCCTCTCCCATATTTTTAGAAACCATGGCCTCAGTTTTCATTGCTATGCTGATGAAACATTGCACTGATGATTACACTCTCACACACTGTCCAGAATTTAGGTGTTATATTGGATTCTGTTCTATCATTTGATTCTCTCACAAACATAGTTGAGAAAAAATATTTTCACATAAAAAACATCTCGTCTCCGTTCGTCACTTTCACTAAAGGATGCAGAAATAATTGTTCATGCATTTATAACTTCCCATTTTGATTACGGCAACGTCTACTCATTGGTCTCCCAACTAGAACATTAGCCAGGCTCCAGTATGTGCAGAACTTTGCAGCGTGTGTTCTCGCATTCACCAAAAAATTAGCACATATCACCCCCATTCTCCACAAACTTCACTGGCTCCCCATATCATATATTCAGTACAAACTGCTTCCTCTTACATTTAAAGCTCTTCATGGATCTGCTCCTTCACACCTCACTGAATTATTCTATTCATATGCTTCCTCCCGTTCACTGCGCTCCTCTGGTACTGGATTACTCACAGTTCCTAAATTCAGGTTAGTCACCACGAGTGGGAGACCAGTTAGTGTTGCTGCCCCTAAACTCTGGAATTCTCTCCCTCAAAACCTGCGCCTAAAGTCCTCTCTGTCTCTTTTCAAAACTCATTTGAAAACATATCTATTCAGCCTGTGCTATTCCAGTGCTTATTCTTGATTTCCCAATTCTGCTGTTTGCTTCTTACTGTTTTTGCGTCTTAACTGTTTCAATGTATTAATTTTTTTGGTTTTGATTTGTATTTTGCTGTGTAAAGTGACCTTGGGTTTGTGAAAGGCGCTATATAAATTATATGTTATTAATAACAATAATAATAACAATAATATAATGATAATACAATAAATCATGCCATTCTGCAGTGTAATTCTAGAGATATGGAATAGTTTTATTCCAGAACCTATAAAACTTCATCCACCTTAAATTCATCTGCAGTGTTTCAGTTTTAAGGGTGTGTGACAATATCTACATCTACCATAAGTTTAAATGCAAATGATATGGCATGTAACTGCTACTTTTATAAAGGAGTTGCATTTTCTGTTTTTAAGCAGGATTTCAATTTTGGAATTTCGAACAACTAATCCGGAATGAAGCTCTCTCTTTCTCTAGAACAGAAACGTCACCAAAACAGTGCTGAGCTAGGCTGTCTGTAACAGGTAATAACTGATACTCATGGCTGCAAGAAAAAGTGCTCAATACATTACAATGTGTTTCATTTTTTTCTCGGAAATGACTTTGGCATAACGTAACACCTTCCGTCATAAAAAATGTGACTGTTCCCCTTTAATACTTTTTTTTTTTTAAAATTGTGTGTGTGTGTGCGTGTGTGTGCGTGCATGTGTGCTCGCGCACGTGTGTGTAGGATGAAATGGTGAGATGTAACACACCTGAGGCAGTGCGTGTGATGTGGGTCTTACTCCTCTGTTGCCGTGAAATACTAGAGAGAGGACGTGGTTTGTCCCTAAATGAGTCATCTTGAGAAGAGGGCATCACACTCTGGAGCAGGGAGTACAAATGCAGTCAAAATACACACAGGAATCAGGAGTCCATGTGTTAGTCTCCATTCTTATTTTGAAACTTGTCTCTAAAATACAACACAATATTTGTTTTGGGCACATTCCTTAGGCGAGTTGAGGAGGGATGCAGGACTCCATCTCCCTTCGTAGTAAAATGGTTCTCCTTGAAATATTCCCTTCTTTTTTCTTTTGCTTAAAAGTCTTGAATGAACCCAAACACACAAAATATTTCTTCCCACCTTTACTTACACAATGCAACCTAGAACACCCAACTGAAGGGTATCATAGCTACAGTTCAGAAAAAGACATACTGGGATTATACTCTGTCACATTTAGATTGAACAATATTTGCAGAACTTTACAGAACTGTTCCAAGTTTGGTCAAAGTGGATGGTGAGCGTAAGCGAACTGCTGTCTTTAAAGTTTTCCATAGATTTTTAATTAGACTTGGTACTGGCCTCAGACTGGGGCACATTCACTTTTTCCTCCTGCAGCCACTGTGTGGTCAATTTTGCTGTGCTTTAGGTCATTGTTGTGTTGAAAGGTGAATATTCCGCCCATCATCATCTTCTGACAGAGGATATCGGGTTTTCCTCAAGAATTTGATGTTATTTTGCCCCATTCGATTTTTTGGAGAGACCTCTTGGTAGCCAGTTTACCAGTTACCAGTTTCCTACTTGCTCTTCCATCCAGTTTGGAAAGACAGCCGTGGAGGGCAAGCACTTACCACTTCATTATGGACTTTACTGTGCTCTCTGGGAATTATAAAGCCTGTGAAATTTGTTGGCATCCT
Source organism: Lepidarchus adonis (assembly GCA_037576955.1). Lineage (NCBI taxonomy): Eukaryota > Metazoa > Chordata > Actinopteri > Characiformes > Lepidarchidae > Lepidarchus > Lepidarchus adonis. The sequence goes on along the minus strand of JBBIGC010000152.1, from coordinate 9,095,617 downwards.
TCTCCTGCCTTATGTCTGTGCATAACTCTATACTCGAGATCTTCTGAAAGTGGCTTTGCCACCCATAGTTGTTTAGTTGTTTGCGGTCAGGTGCTCCAAGCAGGGGAATGCTACAGGAACAGCTTTTATCATCACAGGTGGAAGTCAGAAACCATGGTCTGCCATGGAAATGATGATTACTTACACAAGATTGAGTTTCCTTTATAAATCTCAGTATTTCTTGATTTTTTTTGTATTCTTCTGAACTGAAGCTGTGATATTTCACTTGGATGTTGTAGATTGCAGATGGAAAAAAATGTTGGCTAAAAATATTGTAAAGCAAAAAAAGGGGAAGATTTTGAAGGGGGTGATTCTTTTGTATAGCCACTGTATATCTCACAGTAGTGCTTCACTACTTTACATGTATACAAGCAGATACAGGTAAAAGGACTCTGTCCTCCATTCTTGATGTCTATCTTGTAGTTTGACCCGTTACTGACATGAACAATAGATGGAAAAAAAAACAAAACACCCAACACACTCATGGTCTTAGCAGACCAGCCACAGCATTCAAGCATAAAACAAGGGGGTGGGGGGTTTGGGGGGGCAAGGATGATCAAGAAAGATAAAAAGCAGGACAGAAATAAAGAAAGGCTAGAGAAGGGAAGGTTGGCTGTGAGGCAAGCACAGATGGAAAGAGGGAAAGGGGGTGCTCGCCTACCCTTCCGAGGGAGGAGGTGGAAGGTGAGGAAGAAGAGGAGGAGAGTTGTGGCAGGCTCTGCTGCGAGGAAGGCTCTTTCTGCAGATAGAGCCCGGCAGAGACGGGACTCATGTGATACACGTGCTCAAAGTTGGTTGGAGGAGAGATCAAGGAGTGGTGACGAGAGGATGAAGGGTAGTGGTTCTCGCTTGCCTGCTGCCGCAGCAACCAAAGACCAAAGCATATCCACAACCACAGGGAGGGGGAGAGAAAGAGAGGAGTGAAACAGAAAGAAGAAGGAAAAGGGTGGAAAGGTGGAAAAGTGGAAGCTACTACTGAACAAGAAAAAAAACAAGGTGAGCAACAAAATGGTGAAGATAAGGTGCTGTATAGTTGAACTATTCCACAAAATAAAAAAGAGGATGTCTTAAGCAGTTTTTGAAAAAGACAACCTACCCTTTACATCACATGATAAATGGACATAAAGTAATAGAATTTAAAATTCCATCTCAAAGTTACTAGAATATTTTTTTTATTATAACAATGGCAAAATTAACAAGACATGTTCTGAGCTATTATTGTGGCACTGAACCTGGCACTGGAATTGATTAATAATCAGTATTTGAATGCTGATGTACAAGATGACTGTGAATCCACTTCTGTTCTCTAATCTATCATCCACCAGCGCCTTGATCTGTAACCCTTCCAGTTTCTAAATATGGTGAATAAATCCATTACCAAAGGCAGGTCCATAAGGACTTGCATTCCATCTCCTGGACCCATGTGAGCCACGTGGTTGAAGTTAGTGGGGTTGGAGATCAGCTTAGACCTCATTTCTGGGTCCCTCAGCATTTCCCTGTTATATAAACATGCAAGAAATAATCATCAACTGTCTCAAATAAATATGGTCAGGTGATGATTATGTGAACTATAAATAAATGAATATAAATAAAGAACAAATATCTCGAACCTTCTCTGCAGTATCCGCTCCTCTTCAGGAACCTTGAAGAGGAACTTCCTCTTGCTACGTGTTCTGACCATCAGCTTTTTACTATTGTCTGAAGTCTCAGGGATGCTTAGGTCACACCCTTCTGCGGAAACAATGAAGAAAGATGAAAGCGGAGAAAGAGAAATAAGGAGAGTCGGTCCTTAGAGTAACCTGAGATTTAACCATACATTCATATTGTTTGAAATACTAAAGAACATGTAAATTCCTGTGTCTTTTTTATATTTGCTACTTAACATGCAACACTTAAAACGATCTCAGATTCCCAGAAAACCTTATCTTGCTTTTGTAGGCAAACAATAAACATATAAATAACATTCCAATGATTCATACATGTAAACATAATTCTTTGCTTTCAGTGTAAACCAGTCTATGTGTTGGGGAAAGCTTCTGTTAGCATTACGCAGACCAAGCACAAGGCTGATGACTTGTATTGCAGCATTTACAAACCTATGAATTCCACATTTTCACTTTCACAGAGAAACAAACATATTACGCATAAAGTAACAAGCAAATTAAAACTAAACTAACAAGCAAAACCAAGTAAGCAAGATACTTGATCTGTCTGTCTCAATGGGATTCAATGTGTGTAACTCCTGGATGCACACCTTAAAGAAAACTGAACAAAAATCTAATCTCCTTTGAGGATGTATCACATAAGAGCTGGATAATGTTTTTTGAGAGCAATGGACACAGAGCCTGCAACCCTACCTGCATAAGCCACACCCTTTTCACAAGCTTGTCTAAAGTTTTGGAGGGATGCCAATCACACAAGCTCAGTAAACTTGTACCATGAGCAGAGAGATCCTACATTAATACCATCATTACCAACCCTGCAGAAAACTGAAGCTCTGGTGTAAAAGGAATCTTTTACTGAAACAGGCCATTTTATAAGTCTAATGTTGTTGGACGTAAATACCCATTGTTCTCTAGTTGTTAAAGGTCATATTAGACCTGCTTTTGTTTATACCCTGATATATCAAGGCACCACAGAGTGGCAGAGTGTGATGTAGTCATTGGCCCTGCTGGCAGATGGCCTAGAGGAGGTGTGATGAATGAGGTCATTTCAGTTTACCAAACAAAAGTGCTATTATCGGCAGGGCAATCTTCCAGGGCTGAGAGGAAATGAATTGGAAACTGAGAGTGGCACAGAGTGAGGCCTGACATGCCACAGATTTCTGAATCTGAGTGTTACTCAGACAGCAGGACTTCAAGTGAGCTGCATTTAAACTTAAAGGAGCCACAAAGTCTGACCACATGAGGGCCAATTAATGTGTGGCCTGAATGTGACTACAGCACAATTGATTCAGTAGCAATAGCTTATATATATGTAATGTAGAGGCGGCATAACTTTAAGAAACAGGAACTAGGTAAATTAAAGACAAATGTGATTAATGACAAAAAAACCTCTCCAATGTATTCCAAAAATCAATTAGCACATTGATCTTGATGTGCAGGTTAAGACAAAAGGAAAATACCTCAATGACCTCAATTTGTTGCTAATGCTAATAACATTCTATATATGACAAAAAGAAAAGGAATGTATGTCTGATGACATGGTTGCTCCAAAGACCCACAAACATTGTTTTGAAGGTAATTGTAATAGTTAATGAGAAATGAGCAACTGCACAGTACCTGCAGAGTTGTTGTTGAAGTAGATGAGGCGAGGCTGCTCTGAGCCTAGAAGGTTCAGACTGCCCTCCACATTCAAAGGCCTGATCTGATGAGACACAGTAAACAGAAGTAACATACATATATGAATTTTTACGCACACATTAGCTGTTATCAATGCTTATCAGATCAAGAATACATAGCTACCTTTCTTAGTGAAATGGTTTGCACCCATTCTGTAGTATGGACATCAAACACATCAACGCCATAGTCACTATATACAGTTAGGTAAGTAGAGTTTGAACCTGAAAGGAGGACAAATACACTGATAAAGTGGTTGTATCCTTGGTCCACATTAGCCTTTTAGGTCCTGTGCAAAAAGGTGAATTGTAGCCATTAAAAATATCTTGACTGAACAACTACATTTGTGTTAAGATGAAAACTGTAAATGTAAGTTACATTTTTGGCCAAACCATCATCTTAGACATGATATCAGAATATGTTTGTCAGCTAATTCATACAAGAAGACACAAAGGTACATACTGCAGGCAAGAGGCGTGGCAGGCCACATAAGCTCCTGTGTACGTGACCGCCGGCCCTGTGCATCTACATATACTCCTAGCTGACTGAAGCACAGAAGCAACTCGTTGGATCCAACCTCCATGGCGTGCAGGGCATCCAGGGGCTGCTGAGCGAGGAAAGCCAGCGATGGGTCCCCAGGGCTCACCAGGCTCACAGGTGAAGACTCACCTTGCAGAGCAAGTAAGGCAAATCCTGATGGGTAGCCCACACACAATCGCTCACGCACCATACCCAGCCATTGGACCACCCCCGGTGCCTGCACCTCCCAGAGCTTGCGGAAGTGGGGCTTAGCCCGAGTTATTTCATAGCACAGGACCTGTCGCTTGACAGCTGCTAGTAGGCAAGCAGGCCCCCCAGGCCGCAACACTCCTGTGGTCAGAGCCTGGCAGCCTTTGGTCTCAGTCAGTTTCACGTCAAAAGCAGCTTCAGCACCCTCCAGTGCCCCCCAGGGGTGAAGGTGCACATGGCGGTTGCGACCACAGAGAAGGACCACCATCTTCTCTTTGGGGATCAGATCGATCTGGTGAACTTTCTTGCAGTCAGCAGCACGGACAATGACTTTAGAGAACAAGGAAGCAAAGACTGATGACATGTTCTTATGAAACTTTGAACATTTTATTTCTTTAAAGGTAAACTGTATCTGTAGGGGGCATATGATCCTTACTATCTCTGGTAATCTCAACCACGAACAGACCTTCTTCTGTGCCCAAAGCAATGCGCTCTCGATCTAAAGGAGACAGAAATTCCAGTGTGATGAGCAATGAGAAATTCAAAGAAAGTTTTCACAGGTTTCAGAGGATTAAAAAAAAAAATGTAAAAGCTCACTGACCAACAATGGCTGCAGACAATGTGGTTTTAATGGCAGGCAGGCTACTGTCATAAGCCTCATGCAGGATGTGCACTACTCTGTTCTTCAAGCGGTTCTTGGCCAGGATGCTCTGCAGGCCCTCCAGGATGCCCACCCACTTCCTCTTCTCTCCCTCACTTTCAGCCAGAACTAGGAGAGACACAGCCCGCACCGGCGAGCTCAGTGTGGACGATGTTACCTACGCAGATCAGAATTGAAAGGTCACATGGCCAGTACGGGGAAGAAGAATTAAATCCATAGGTTTAATATGGGCATTTGAATGTAACCTACCCTGAATATGCAGGGGACATCTTTGCGTGTAGCGTGAATGACATCAGATGCCAACACTGAGCTTACAGAGAACTCCTCATCTCTGTGTGATAAACAGCAAACACATTTTAAGGGTTAAAAGGTTTCAGCATTAACCTTGCCAGAACTGATGAAAGGTGAAATTGTTTGTCTTTTAATTGTTTGTGCAGGAATGTGAGTAGCAGTTAAAAAAACAGACCTGAGATCGAGAACTTGGCTGGCCACCACACCAGGCTGCGTGGACTTCCCTTCAGGAACCTCGTACAGGAAGAGCTTACAGTCACACACCACAGCGTACGCTCTCTGCCAGCCCTTCTTCACCCCAGTGGGCTTTGGGATCTGAGCAAAAACCACACACAATAATCAGATTTAATTTAATTATTAAAGGAGATTAACTTTTTTTTTATTAATACATTGGGCCAACTGAACAAGTATCACACAAAACAAACAAAAGCACATTCACCTGTGTTATCTTAATTGACTGTAGAAACCTTTATTATAGGCTGCAAGCATATGTCATGTAGGGAGGCGCCATTATGTGTAGACATGTGGTAACACTAAATTTAGACTACATGCCAGGAAAAAGACTACTATTTAATTACCTTAAAATAATGAATAAGATTTTTAAGGTCTTTCAAGGAACTGTGGGAACCCTGACTCTCTTATACAGTGAATGTGGACAGCACTGCTAGAGAATAAACTTTTATTAAGATTTAGACTTATTTTAGAACCTACCCTGACAAAGCCTTTGTAGGCGGTGCCAATGCCCCTTTGCACATCAATACCCAGTGGTCTCTTGGCCTGCTCTGGTGGAATAGGGCATACTTGAGGAGCATTGTCCTTACAAGACACATGGCAGATGAAGGAACACACTGAGGAAAAAGAAGAAAAAGAAACAGGACACAATCTCAATTTCAATCTAAAAATTGTACATATCTTAATCATTAACACAGCGCTGTTAAATTGCTATGTTAATAAAATGTATTTGTGCATGCAGTATGGTGAACCAACCCTCGCAGGCATAGCCCTGTCTGATCAGGCCCACCATCAGAGAGGTGCAGTGAGTGCACTGAGTTGGACTGGAGAAGGTCTTGATGCTCAGCTGGTGAGCTTTAGGCTGAGGACACATGGTAAAAACCTACTTACAAGTCTAACAAATGTGAGTCAATAAATTATTATCTATGAGTCAAATTTACATATAATGTTTAACCTTTGGTGCTGTGAACAGAGACGACTGGTAGACTGGAGAGGGGGCAGCTGGAGTGGTAGCTGGAGGCTTAGCAGGCTCCTGCTAAAGGAAAAGGCCACCAAATTAGTTAATGACAAAAGAATAGAGAACATATATTAGAGAAGGATATTTTAATTTAACAAAATATGTATTATAAGGTATATAAGTTATATCGCCATTTACTCAAATAAAGTTTCTTCCATGTTATATTGTAAACAGCTATTAAAAACAAAAACAAACATAAAAAATAAAAATTAAACTGAGGATGATATCAGCATTATATATATTGCAGAGAATGCTGGAATCTTAGTGAATCTTTAAACCAAGTTATAACTGTACTGTAAAAACTTCGTAAAGTTTACAGCACCCAGTTTAATTCTTTAGAAGATTTATTTGAAGCTCCTAGTGGCCTCAAGTCTGAAACTCACCTGCTGGTTCCTATAAAGAAATGACCTGTAGCTTGTAGTATTATCAGTTGATTTACCCTTTTCTGTTTGAGTAGGTTACTAAACTTCAGCGACATACCCTACCAAACACTCTGGCAATACGAATGGGAGACTAACAAAATTGGTCCAGAATGGATTCAGTTGAGGCTCAGGTAAGATCATTTATATTAAAATTATTTATTGTATTAGTTGCATTAATCTGACTAAAATGTCAAATTAAAATGCTTACTTGCAATTTGCAAATTGCAATTCATCATACCCATCCCAAAGATTCATACAAAATGTTACTCTAATACTGAATATTATTGTAAAGTACACAAAAACAAAAGTTACTGTTGTTTTTATGTTGTTACTATGTATTTCTGCTTTATATGAACCTCAAGAAAATGTGAAATGAAGTGGCTAGGGCGGTTAAGGCTTGCTATCACAGACAGGGGGTTATTCAGCCAGGAAGTGAACATTGCATTGGAATGTCAGGAAGTACAAGGTGAACACTCACATCCTGCTCTGAAGCCACTGAAGGGGAGGAAGAGGGAACGTCCGATTTCTGAGGAGTGGCATCCACTTCACTGACTGAGCTAGTCTGTAGAGGAGAGAGGAAGGTTGAGAGACACCACTATGTATTTAAAGAAAAGGTGCTACAGTACTCCAAGTACTCCAGTTTGATGCTTTGATGTTACCGGAGATAATGAAAAAAATATCAACAAATTTCTAAAGAAGCTTATTTACAAGCACAAATTGTTTTGATTTTTTAAAAACAATGTATTAATTATTCAGTGCATTAGTCCTGGACTTTCATTTTGTGCTTTGGAAGCTTCCTTGTCAAATATGGTTTCCCTCCAGCAGGTGGGGTCAATACTTTCAAAGCCCTATAAATTAACAGTGAAATACTCAGCAAAATCTCCTGAAATCTGATGGGGAATGTTCACAGGTCCAAATCACCACAACTTTTCTAAGCAGGATTTTACCTGGTCTACACAGTCATGGTCTTTATCTACATGAGAAGCGAGTTTTGACATTAGACATTGGCCATAAACCTTCATTAACTTACACATATTGGTAAAATGAAACGTTTTCAGAATGTAAGGTTTTCATTAACATTTATAATAATAAAATGACAAAATATAAACTGCTTACATGCATTTGTTAAAGTTAAGTATATTGTAATTATAATACAGCTGATCACAGTACTGAGTTTACTTAAAAAAAATAAAAACAAAAAAAAAAAACCCTCACAAATGATTAAGAATATAGAAACAGTTAATTTTTTTCCACAAAGTATTCATACATGTCAACTTAATCAGGACATTTCCCTTTTCATTGGCTTAGTACTCCCAGAATATCTGCCCACATAACACAATTATCTTTTTTGTTTGTTGTGCATGGTTTTTGCAGTTAAGTAATTTCATATTAAGATGGTTATTCCAACTGTAACAGCGAATATGAATACGCAACATGAATACGCAGTTCAGACAAATGAGGAGTGACATGATTCACGTTAGCCTTTTTAAGAGGTTAGAAAGCACAAAGAGGTGGTTAATGCTAACTCGAGGATGCTAATCCTGAAAGCACGCTCTATGTACTGGCTTACTAACCTTTAGTACCTAGTATTAGCTTTGACGGGATCTGGGACTGGGCGAATTATAGAAGGAGATCACAGTCAGCAGACAAAAAGATATTTCAATGCTACTTCACATGTTTCAAAGATTAAACACAACACATCCAGAATTGGTGTTTAAGATGCATTAAGAGTGCATTAAGATGTTTCAAATTATGCCAGGGAATACAAGACAAAATGTGAAGAACTTCAAAAATTCAGATACTTGTTTATCCTAAGCTGAAACAGGTTAACAAACATTAGTCTAAAGAAGAATGTACAAACATTGCATGCTTTTTGTCTGCTGACGGCTCCTGTCCCACAGGGGTTAAAGGGGACGGAGGATGAGAGAGCTCTGAACAGCCAACTTACTTCATCCCAAAATGCTAGCAGAGAGGATGCAGATGAGGAAGAGACCGAGTCCTTTTTTGGGGGTAGGAGGGACAAAAATAAAATTACAGGTCATATAGCTTTTTATTTTGCATAACCTCCCCACGCAATAAGTTTCTTCTTGATATGTAGGCTTACAGTCACACTATGGCAAATGCAAATCCACTATTCTGGATTAACCCTAACCCCTAATCCTAACCTCAGAATGCCAGGCTAAACTGAACTCAAGAAGCTTCTTCCAAAGTGCAAATTCTTTAACAGAATACTGAAGAGCACTGAATCAGGCAACAAAAATATTAGTATGGGAGCTCACTGTTCCTTCAGACATGTATATTATTCCCCGTTGTGTGGGGCCTCTTTGTAGGCAAGCGTTACAGTACAAGTTAAAAGCACGGTACCGTTAATAGTCAAGGTCATGCTTATGCTTGCTCTTGGTTACCCCAAAGCTCTTGACATGATCCCTGATTATTAGCTACTGCTCCAATGCAGACAGTGCCTGTTGTGTTGCAATGCTGAGACCTGGATGTAACTACAGCCGGAATCTTCTTATCATACATTTACATGCCTTTAATTTAATGACCATAAGCTGATGAAGTGACTGTGTAATTTAATTGATCCTTGAGCTAGCAGTTACTACTATTTAACAGGTTTTTACTTATTTGAAAATCTCAATCATCCATTTGAAAATATTATGCAATAGGAATGTCCCTGCTTAAAAAAAGCAAAAAAACAAAACTTATTTTTTAAAGGAGACCTTATTAATGGCAGCAAAGACAGGTAGTTGGAGGTCATTATTATGATTACATAAACAGAGAGAGAAGCTTGTTAGAGGTGGATAATGCAGAAGCAGCTGGAGAGATGCCATGACAATTACTCACTCTGAATGTTAAGTCATGGGCCAAGGGGGAGGTGTTGAAGTACTCAAATATGGAGTCCTGAAAGTCTGGAAGCTTTAGACCTGCAATTGAACAAACAAATCCACAATTTAAACAAGAATTTTTTTTTCTTTGTGCAGAAATGAAATACATCTGTAAATCTGTTTCTGTGTTTAATTTACACCAGAATGAACCTTCATAGCTCACTTAAGAGTGAATAGAAACCTTTAAACTTGACAGAATTAGTATTTCGATTCATAATGTATACACACACACACACACATACATATATATAAATGATTGTTTTCCATATTGCCAAGCGCCAACTACAAATGAAGAACTAAAAAAAGAATACATGGTGGAAGATTCTGTGGTGATGGTAGAAATGGTTGGAAAGAATTGTAGGATTTGTGCCCGTCACCTCGATCAGTGCGTGAACGACTCTCTTCCAGATCTTTTTTCATGCCATCTAACTGTTCCTCCAAGTCCCTGTTTCTTGCTTCTGCATCTTTCAGTTTACTACAAGAAAAAATAAATGTCAATGAGATTACAGAGATGCACATTCAATTAAACAGAGCACAGGTGGGGAACTCGAGTCCTCGAGGACCAGAATGTTGTATAATTTTACTCCACTTGATGCAACTTATTAATTAATTGCCAGGTTTAGTCTGTGTCAGAGCAGGGAAATTACTGTGAAAAAGTGTTTAGGATTTTAGTTCCCCATCCCCTGCTCTAGAAGAATCTGTTATTTCATTGTTATTAATCTGTTATTTTATACAACAAGCAAGAAAAGTGATTTTATTTTCATAAATTTTTTTTCAGATTTTTCATCAAAAATGTCAAAAGTTTAATTCCTTTTAAAAAGCAGCAACGCTGAAGAAGGCGTAGCTCCACAAATCAGCAATCATGTGTCATTTCACTGGCAAAATATCATGGTTTATTTTCTACATGTTTAACCCACTTTCTATACCCTGCATTTAAGATATGTATGAAAAAATATATTTAAAAAAACAGATAATGTATTTTTAAAGTCTGTAACATCTGTTCTTACTATTAGTACACCAATAAATGAACATAGCTAAAGTGGGTTGATACTTTCTCTACAAAACGTCCCATAAATTTAGGGAAAACCCAAAGTGCTGACCTCTCAAAGGAGATGTTTGTAGCCTTGACCTTGCGCAACTCCTCCTGGACCAGCTGCTTGGCTCTGATCTCAGCATCAAGAGCGGACTGCAGTTCTAAACGAGCAGACATGTCCAGCTTCTGACTGCGCCGCACCTTCCACAGGGGATCCTGATTTAAAGAGTGAGAGGAAATGATTGACAAGAAATTCTATAGAATGTCACCAAGCTGACATCAAGAATAAACATCCTGTAGCTTTGTGAGGATCAATTATCTTACCATGCAATCCACCTTTATGTTTACACATCAGTTACACTTTATGGCAACAAATCACTAACTCATAATAATGGCCAACAACCTTGTGAACTTATAATGAAGTAAACATTGGATTTAACATTTCATAATCCAGTAAACTTGCTGTTTGACAAAGTAAATAAATTGGACATAATTGGAACCCTAACCATAGAGAAGCAAAGCAGGAGCTGAAGTATCTGATGATATTTAAACTACTCAAAATGTTTTGGATTAATAAAGTGAAGAGACTGGGAAAGCAAACAATGAAAGCACAAAGCAGCATGCAAGATGATGAAAACAGACCAAGGCATGATGACTAGAATGACCTAAATTTCCCCCAGGATCCATAAAGTATGCATGCATGCATGTATCTGTCCATCCCTGTATTCATGTATTCAACCATTCATCCATCTATATTTCTTGAAAACAGGTATAGAAATAAGAAAACTCTAACCAGTTAAAATGTCTTTAACTTAACACAATTTCAAATACAAAAAGTCACTTCAGTCAAGAAAAAGGTGTAAAGAGAAGGGGTGGGGGCAGATATGGGTAGCAGGAAAGGCAGTGTTGGGAGATATATCCCAAATGTTAAAGTGGTGTTTAGTACATAAGCAGGGGCTGCCAGCATTGTGGTGAATAATTTTCATCTAAGCATTACAAAAGGGAACTAATCAGCTTTACAGTACAGTAGAGACACGAGAGACTTTCCACACTTCCTTCTCAAATCTATGCTCATTTGTATTTACAATTTTAATTCCAAGTCTAAAGAAAGTATGTTCCTGCAAGTGTTTAATAAAAATAATTGGTTCATGTCAGTTCTGGACAGATGATCTGATGTCAGTATAATGATATTACTGAAAATGGGAAGGACATGTACTGATCGCAGAGCATCAGCACTCAGCAATGGACAGCAAACTTTCATCTGCCTTCAATATTCCTCTGAACAAGAAAAAAGTCAGGAATAATTTAAATGTAAAAGTACACTTGAGAATCAAGAGGAAACTTAGACAGATGAACAGCCATGAGCGCAATCTGTTTTCCCCTCTTCTTTTTTTGGAGCTGATCCACATTGATTGGGGGATTTGATGAATGCACTCACCCGCTTTGTGCTCCTAGAAGCCACCAAAGATTTCTGGGTGGGGGTGTTCATTCCAGACCCTTGCTAGGCAATAGGTAAGAAAACAGCACTTCACAGATCTATCACATTGACTAAGAGCACTCTTAGGGACTAAGGAAACAAATGGTTGCTGTTTGAGAGAGAAAAAAAACAAACTATCACTATTTTTACTGTTTTACAATTTTAAAATGCCAGCCTTCATTCACAATGTGTGAACACTTAATTGCTATTGAAACAAAAGAATGGCCAAAAATAATGTAGATATTTGGTGAGGTTTAGATCTGACTGTGACCATTTTTTTTTAAGAATTTCTACTTCAAAAAGGAAGCAACAAAATGTGTCCAAAATACTGTTTTGTTCTGTTGAGTACATAAACCAGTTACTCTTATTGACAGAGACAAACTACAACAAATACTTCAGGCAAAGAAGGTCTGAATCCGAGAGCCACCAAGACAACGGCAGACAGTATTTTTATTTTTTTTTTACTGCAAATAGTGTTGTTCCTCTACACCGCATTATGTGTCCTTAACCTTGTTAGGGAAGGATATTAAATCAAATGTGACCTCCTTCCTCACCTACAACAGCATCATGCCACTTCCCTTCAATCAAATTCCATTAGATTTTCTATTTTAAGGTACTGAAGAGAACATACTTAGCTGCTCTTAATTATATCAGCACCACACCGTTACTGTGCTATGGCTCAGAGGACTTAAAGAAAAAGAAAGAGGAGTGAAGGGGGTGGGGCAAAAAGACGAAGAAGATGCAAAAGACAAGGAAACGAGGAGTGTGTGAGATGTGAAATAAAGAAAGAAGAGTTCATGTGCCCTCAATTAACATTTACAGTACCTTCTGAAACCAAGAGAATGAAAAATACTTAAAATCTGCAAAAAGAATGAAAGTGGTGCAAAACTTTGAATCCTACAAAAAATAAGGGAGCCATACCAAATGTCTGGACCCCAGGCTGGAGCTGCGCAGGGACTCCAACTCCTCGGTCATCTTAGAAGCCAGAGCCTGCAGGTAGCCACGGGCATCCTTCTCATCACTCACCCTGCCAGCAAACCAGGTGCAAAGGAATACTGTTCATTTCCATGTTCTTGGGTATAGGTATTTGCCCTCACTTTAGGGCAGTACCTATACCGGTATTTTTAAATACAATCTTAATCTTTGGCATCTAGGTATGTTAGAGAAATCAACTTTGCTGGTATTCTGGATGAAAGTCATGGCAGAAAACCCTGAGAGCGGCACAAACGTATTCTAAAAGGAATGCTTACGCGTTACCATAGCGACCAGATCGTGTAAGGGGCAAAGGACGACGTTACTCTGATCGTTGTTAGCGCATTTCAGGAAGACGCTGCTAATAAAGTTACATAATTACACAGTAGATTCACGTTTATTATTATATTTACAAAATACCACAGTTTTTGTGCTGGTCGTATCGTTTATTTTGTTGTTTTTATCTGCAACACCTTAAATGCCGGTCCGCGAAAATATTGTTGACATTAAACCAGTCCATGGCGTGAAAAAGGTTGGGTACTGCTGCTTTAGAGCACGGCATGAAGAGAGTTTGGATAATGACTTCCTTACCACTGAATAATCTCAGCAATCTGTGCCTCCCAGTGTGCAACGCTCTCTTTTTTAGATGCCAGGTCCTGAAGCTCATCCTCCAATTGTCTGTTTTGGGCTGTTAGTTTGTCCACAAATGTGCACAGCTAGAGGAAAGATGATGAAAGATGCCAGAGTCAAGGCTCACTTCTTTATGCTGATTATGGTTTTCCAAAAACTCTTTGATTAGTAGTTGTGTGTTATTCATCTGAAAAAAGGCTTTTCCAGAGTTCTTACCCTGTCTGTTTCTGAAGTCAGCTTGCGGTTGTCCTCAGTCAGCAGGTTGCGTTCACGCTCATATTTCTCCTTCAGGGCACGCAATGCCTCATCCATCTCAGTTTGCCTGTCCCAAAAAAAGAGGAAAAAAAAGAACAAAAAAACAAACCCATGAACCTAAATTCAAGAAGGTGCATTCTCACATTTAACATTTTTACAACTGTACTGTAAAATGGTTCACTAACCGTTCCCTCTTGGCCTTTTCCAGCTTGTCCTTAAGCATGAGCAGTTCCTTGTGCAAAGATAATTGCTGGCTCTCAGAATCATGCAGTTCTTTGCGCAGGTTCTTCATCTCAGTGCTGTGGCAGGCCTCACGCCTCACCAGTTCCTCTTCATAGAACAACACTTTCTTATCCAGCTCAGACTTCACCTTTGTCAGCTCCTGCTGTGTCTCCGCACTCACACCGGAAGCCCGTCCACTGCCCTGCTTTGATGCAAATATGTTAGAGAACATGAAAGATCATACAGAAGAAGAATTACATAAAAGAGAAAGGTCAACGGAGGCAGAAAAGGGTAAAAAGGAATGTCAGTGACAGGTAAATTAAAATACAGTATACAGTATACGACAAGAAATTGGGGTAAATTTGGACAGGCACCAACATAAGGGGCCATACTCTTTAGTACAGCTGTGTGGCCCAATCGATGCCAACAGAAATTACAGACAACATAAGGACAACAGAGCTAAAAATAAACAAACGATATCACTGGATATCATCTGGAGGGAAGAAGGAGGAAAGAATGCAAAATAAGGACAGTCTATGAAGAAAGAAGGGTAGACATAGGGAGAAACAGGGTGGAAGGAGCTGGCCAGTGAAAAATGGAGGCCAGAGAAAAGAATCATGTCTACAGAGAGATATACAGAATTAAGAGGAAGATGGAGAGATAGACAGCGGTAAAAATGTAGTAATAAGGGCAGAAACAAAAGATAAATTGGAGAAGGTGTGTGGAGTCGGCCCTAACCTTTAGTGTCTCCAGCTCACTCTCTAGTTGCTTTGAGTAAATTTCACTGTGTTCTCGCAGCTTCCGCTCCTTTGAAGCCTCCGCCCGAGTATCTTCCAGCTGAGCTTCAAGCTAAAACACAAACAAGAACACCAGCACGCTCACATTAACACAAAAGAACACATACGAGGAGATTCAGTTCCTCACATGGCTAGTCTGACTCACACATCACTTCGCTTAACCCGATTCCAAACACAAACCATACATGACACTCCACTTCCGAAATCTGATACTACATCCGGCATATTGATCTTGCAAAGCCATATGTTTCACGGTATCCATGTCTTTCCTCCATTATTTCTCGACTCAATACGACACCCAACATTCAGCTTTATTCCAGTCTATACCAACAGATGTTAATGTAAACATGCACCTGACTACCAAATAAGTGCTTGCATGAGGAAAAAAATAAGTATGCAAGATTGAGAAAGATAAAAAAGTGAGTTTTTTCATTATTGTGGTTATAGAATCTAATGAGTTTTAAGATCAGATTGTTCTCTCTATTCCTCTCAAATAAAAAGAGTCAGTGCTGCCCATCTGGCTCCGGTTAGCAATACAAGTCCATAGAGGGTCGAGAGGGGTCAGCAGGGAGGCCTACAGCAAGGCAGGAGTGGGGGATACAAGGGGAGGGCTGAGAAATTCCTGCTATCACCCTTGGAGACCTGAGCCTGTAGAGTTTAAGCAAGGCCCGACTTCACTTTCTCCCTCGGCTTCTGTTGTGTCACTAAGGAACTCTAAAAATGTTGTGCATTCCAGGCCTTGCTGTTGTCTGACAGAGCGTGTTGTCAGCCCCAGGGCTAGTTGGGTATTATGCTGGGTTATAAATACTGCAGGACAAAACATGGCATCAGACGAGCAGCGCAATGGCCACATAGCAAGATGGCACACAAAACTGTGAAACATGCTTCCGACTGAAGACTTGTCAAATCCCTTTCAGTCTAATTCAAAATACAATCAAAATGCACAAACGTGATAAATTAGTAACATATCCTATTTACACACGTCACAGTGATGTCCTGTCTGTGATACAACTGCCAACATGCATTCTTGATGAAGGGCTTAAAATCGCCCATCAGTGAAGATTCATAGAAGAGAACCACAGAAGTCGAAGATTAAATCTCTGCTAACTGCAAATCCACAATCTTTTCAATGGAAAACAATTATGTCTTTTTCTAATCCTTACTGTTATTTGGATTAGATTTTTTGGGATAAAGTTGAAGCTTGAAAATCATTTAAAAACTGAAAACGTCTTCAGAATTTCAGAACCAATAATCAGAATTAGCCCGTTTCAAATGGTAAAAACTTTTTCACATGCATGCACACACACATGCAACAGTGTCCTCACCTCTTTGCGGGCCTTCTCAGTCTTGCGGATGTCCTGGCGCATGACTTCAATCTTCTGCATGACCACATCCATCTCCTCCTCCTTGTCGCGGAGCTGGCGAGAAAGCCGCTGCTTGTGTGAGCGCAGCTCAGCCATACGTTCGTTCAGGTCAGTGTACTCCTGCATGGCCAGCTTCCTCTGTTGGTGGGCGTCCTTCAGCTCCTTCGTCTGAGACTTAAGACGCTCCAGAGACTCCACCAGTTGCTGTGGATGCGAACACAGAAGAGGAACAAAATAGTGAAAGATAGATGTTAGTGGTAGGGAGAAAGGAAAGAGAAAAATACAAAGCTGGGGCAATGATAAAAAAAAAAAATTAAAAGAACACAAGAAAATGATAACAGAGAAGCAGAAGCCTGTAAGAGAAAGAAGGACTGAAAGGAGAAAGAAAGCAGCTCTGGTGGACTCGCAGAGAGGACGGAAAAAGAGGCTGAGTGAGAAATAGAAATTGTCAAGAGAATTGGGAGTGCTATGCTAAAAGAGAAGGACTAGCAATGGCGGATGGATATATTGTCTATTGCTGCTATGTAAAAGTCTTACAAGACAATGTGATAACATGAAAATACAGATTCTACCAGGTCTATCTGTCAAAATCATGCAGACCGCTTGATCACTTCAACAGTAGGGTCAGTAAGAGTCCTGGACTCAAGTGACACAGCTGGACAAATCCAGTAAGTCAGATATGCATTTAGTTGGTAGAGAGCTCTGCTCCAGCCTAAGTGATGGAACGATGGCATTAATCATGATGAAGGGGTCCAGTGTGTATTAACACTGGGATATAATGAGACAAAGGGTGACAATATGGGTGTAACCGAGGGGGTATGGGGGTGCTTAGAATGGAAGAGTCTGAAGAGAGGTTTCGTGCCTCTGCTCCGACAGCTGCATGGATGACGACAAACCATTTGTGTCACAAGAAAAGAACACAATGGTATCTTAGAGTGGAAGGCATTTGAAGAGTGAGAGAGGGAAAGCCTCACTTTGTTAAGTCATGTCTATATAAAGAGAGTAATTTATAATTACAGTAGGCCTCATAAGAAATTGTTTTTCTTTCCCAAAACTATTTAATGTAAACCATCTATTTATATCAACTGAGAAACATTTTTTTCCGTGTTATAACCGTGTTACATAACAGCAATGAATATTTTTCTCAAATGTCTTCTGTCTAAGGAATGAAAGGTACTGAGCTTGTAAATTACATGTTATGTGAATCACTACATGTATCTGCACTTGTGGCCTAGGCTTTGAGGCCTTACTACCTTATGAATGTCTTCTTTCTCCTGACGTAGAGCTTTGACTTGTTTGTCCAGAGCTTTCAGCTTGGTGGAAGAGCTTTCATAGTCCTGCCTCAGAGTCACTGCTTCCTCCAGCTGGTGCTCGAGCCTATCAGAGTCTGTGAGGAATAAACACAGTAGATGGAGTAATCAATAACTAAACAGCTTCATAACTAAATGAGAAGAATTCTGATTCATTAACATGCTCATGATTCATTATCACAATCATGATAATTATAGGAAAAGTGATATTCTAAGAATGTGTTAAAGAATACGATGGAGAACACTCTCTTTAATCATTGTGTAATGGTAAATGTGTGTGGCATCCTGCTGTCACCATGATGTTTTTAACTATGATATTCTCTAGCCGCAGTAACGGCTGTTGTTACTCACCTGCTAGTTTTTTCTTTAGGCGATCAATCTCCTCATTGAGCTTTTTTATCTCTTTATCACGGCCCAATGTGCCTGCACCACGACCTGAGCCATAAAGCGACTGTGCGGCTTGGGTGGATTCTGGGAAAATGTGAAAAATGACAAAAGATGTTGGCAAAAGTAAGAGGCTAAAAATGATTAATTGGCAACTTAATAACTAACAAGAGAATTAGCATAAGTCAGCTCAAGTTTTAGACATGTAACCCTTTTTAAAACCTGAATCAGGGTGTGGCTGTGACTTAGTACCTTGCAACTTGCGACTGAGTTCTTGCTTTTCTTGCTCTAAGGAGCGGATCCTCTTTTCAAAGGCCTCCAGCTGCAATCCTCCATCCTCATCGTGTTGCAGTCTCTCTCCTGAGCCACCGTCAGCAAGGGCTGCCAGCCTGAGACGACCCAGGTCTGAGAAACAGCTCTCTGTGGTGTAGGTGAAACCCACAAAGGGTAAGTGCTGACCAGTGAAGCCAGTATGAGACATGGGAGGAGCTATGTCCTACATGGAGCAGATGAAAAAAAAAGACACGTTATATCCTGGAAAATCATATCAGGAATTTTAACCCTGGACAGGGTCTTACTGGTTTACCTGAAATCAAACATAGCACAGATTTGATTCTGTGCACACTAAAGCTTAAAATGTTTGTCTGTTAGGCCAGAATGTATATATAAAACAATGTTTCTCAAACTCATTTTTCCTCTCATTTATTCATCTCTACTTTCACCATAAACATTATTTAATGTGTCATACTGCAGTCACTGTTGTTGTGGCAAACAAGGTCTATATTTATCAGCATATGAAATGCTGAGTATGTAAAATTTATTTGTGATCCACTAATTGAGAAATTAACTGTGTTAATATTAGAGGTGTAACAATTAATCGATCTGTGTTGATGCAACAATCAAAATAGTCCATGGCCCAATGTATCGATCTGACACATGAAAATCGATGCGAGTTCATTCCACAATTAATTTGACATAATTTTCCTGCGAGCAATGTTTTACTGAGAAGTTGATTTTTACTTATGACTACATTGCTGTATTTGTTGTAAAATGTTTAAATATATAATTTATAACATAATAACACAACTTTTAACAATTTATTTGTATGTGTATGCTGATGGAAATGTAGCAGATTGTGAAACTATATTTCGTACTAACCACAGACCCCAGCATGTAGCGTCGCTGGAAATTTTAAAGTATCCAAAATTATCAAAATGTTGGCTAAACTCAAATTTTGAGGACACTTGTGATTTACACCTGTAGTTCAAATGATGAATCTACAATCTAATTTATCAGATGTAATTTGGTTGTGATATGTATGACCACAATTTTAGACCTAGTTTCTGCTGTAGTCCATGTCTCACAATGTTGAGAGTATGTCATTGCTTTTATGTTTAATACTACAGAGCTTAAAGAGAGTTCGGAAGTGTGGATTTGGTTGATAGATAGAGAGAGAGAGAGAGAGAGAGAGAGAGAGAGAGAGAGAGAGAGAGAGAGAGAGAGAGAGAGAGAGAGAG
>JBBIGC010000152.1:9056074-9068348 GCA_037576955.1 Lepidarchus adonis | reverse complement strand
CACACACACACACACACACACACACACACACACACACACACACACACACACACACACACACACACACACACGAGTTTGTCTTTTACCTGTGCACATATTGCTGCTGATGAATTGAGTGAATGGCGAGGACCATCTCTGCCACATAGAACTTGGCCATGTCTTCAGGTAGCCGGTCCTCAAACTTGCTGAGTAGTGTTAACAGATCCCCTCCCACATAGTAGTCCATCACGAGGTACTAAAGAGCACAGAGCATAGCGCTGTAAGTCCAGTGTCACATGATTAAATGTAAACACTACAACAACTGGACTTAAGTATTAGACTGACTTTTTAAAAACAATCGTCATTTTCACAGTAAAATTGCCAGATTAAAATTAATATGCTTACCAGGTAATTATCATCCTGAAAGGCATAATGCAGGGTGGTGATCCACTGGCAGTCTCCATGTACCAAAACATCCCTCTCCTCCCTGAAGCAAGCTGTCTGCAGAAGACAAGTGAAGAAAATATTGCAGCAATGTTGATGTTTTTTTTCCTTATCAATACAATACAAATGACATATGTGCTATTATTTTCTATGAATATTGGCATACAAATATAAGCCTTTTGTTTTACACTTTGCTCTAATATCTGTTAATGTGTTATATTATGACTGGGACATGCAGAAGACCTGTTGTTGCTCATCATGGGATTACTGACCAGCCGAACTGACAAAAGCTCTCCTGACACAGCTCTAGGAGGCCTGAGGCCACTGTCAGAGCTCATTGTGCTGAAACTAGGTCAAGATGGAGTGGAAAAGAAAATGGCCTCCATCTCCATCATAGACTTCACTACACAGGTTTGATCACAGTTGCTGAGCTATAGGAAACTCATCTTTACTAGAGTAACAATTACACAAGGAAATGTATCTTATTTGAAATTCTTTGCGATATCGACCATACCACACCAGGTAAGGAAAGATTATGTGATGGAATGGCTAAGTAGGCAGTTTTGTCCACGAAAGAGCCCAGTACAAATGAATATTTTAAAGATCTTTACCTCAGCCCTCTTCAGCATCTCCCACTTGTTCAGAATTTTCATAGCGTATACCCGCTCCGTGTTCTTCATCTTCACTACAGCAACCTAGAGAAATGTAAAAGAGCAATTAAAATGCAGGGCATTTACATGACTAGAGAGGTTGGGATGTTTTCTCTTCATTTATTCATCTTATTTACACATGGCCTACTTATGTTAGGGTCTACAGGGAGAAGCACTACTTTCAAAATGGATGTTTTTGATCTGGAATGACTCTGAAACAGGGTGTCAGAAACAGAATGTCAACAGTTAGAGCTTGAAGCATTTAATGTGACTATTCCAGGCAAACAGAACAGCAACTTCATTGAAACATACCCAACAATATAAAACCCAGTAATGATACACACATCTCATTTAAATAATTCTGAGAACTGCTAGATTTTACCTTTTAAAACAGTAATGGTTGAAGAAAACTACTACTACAGTTTTCTGCAAAGCACATGGCAGAAAATCCCATGTTTACTTAGTTATTATATTAAATCAAAATCAACAGCGCTGGTGATATTTCCTATTAACTTAGACAAAAAGACAATAAAAAGTCACAATAATACTTAGTGATACTTGTATCTCAACAATAAGGTGTATTTCAACAATCAAGGAAGGACATTTCTGTTCTATCCCAATCCTAGTGTCAATATAGAACGAGTGTGTGAAGGTGACTAAGGCCTTCCTCTACACAGTAGTGTGTCAGCACGAGAAAGGAAGGGACAAAGAAGAGTGGAGGGATGTTTGCTTGGGGTGGAGAAGGAGACACCCTGCATGAATGAGGGCATGTAAAGGAGGGGGATTAAGAACGTCTGCTTTGAGTGACAGCGTGGCACTAATGATGCTTCAAAACAACAAAACAGTTTGTGGTTGCTAAGGATATGGATTACAAAAATGCCAGAATCCTTTCTGGACAGCTTTTGGTTACCAACAAGCATAAATCACTGATGAAAAGCCAAACACACTTTTTTTTATGTGGGCACATGATAGCATGGCACGGTTTGGGAAATTATGTGAAAGGTGGCATATTGTGATAAGTTAGCCTGGGTGAGTTGTAATTAGTTTGTAAAGTAATTCAGTGTGTCCAGCAGACTTTTTCTGTACTCTGCAGCTCTGCGGTCATCACATGACATGGTTACCCTCAGTAACCACCAGCAAAGAAGCACCTCATACACACCTGGTCAGAGAACTATGCGCTGCCTCAGCAAAGAACATGAGGGCAAACTGTGACTTGCACGCTCAAGATAAACACTCAAAAGGGATTCATGACTAACACGCACTCTTCAAACAGGTTGAAACACAGTAGAGGAGAAGTCACAGGGAAAGTATGTGAAAGGTACACACTGAAAACAGCTTAAAAAGAGTTTCAATCAAGGCAAGCTGCTTATCAGGCAGACTTCTAACCACACCAGATAACTGACCTCATTACAAAAACAAACCAAACCCAATGTGCTCAGAATCCCCTCAATTCCTCCTCCCTAAGTGTCTCTCGTCCTCTTTCCAACTCTCCTTTTTTAGACACAGATTTCGACACAGGCAGTCAGCCTGACCTGATTGGAAAGGCGGGGAGGTACATGCAGGGAAGGCAAGTGGCCAGAGTCCTGTCATGCTGCTGCATGATTGGACAAGTCACACACACACACACACACACACACACACACACACACACACACACACACACACACACACACACACACACACACAGAAAGATCAAAGATCACCGTGTGCTCCAGAGTTGTCATTTAGAAATGATAAATGTTGGTTTATTGCAAGAATGAAAAAATAAATCAGAATTGTTTGCACCACACAGTAGAAAATTGCTGGTAATTTTCTGCAAACAAATGCAATGACATAAGTAGTCAATATCAAAGATTAACAATCACACTTTACTGACGTAGTGTAGGAGGGTTGATAAGTTGGTAATTTAAACTTAATGAGAGGATAAGTGTTTCACTGCATAAACCTAATAGATGACACAACATAGCTAATATTAATAACAACACATTTCACTTTTTTGTATTCTGTAATAAAGTGATAACACCTAATTTAAGCTGATGCCTAGGTGTGACATTTATATGCATAATCACATCAGGTACAACAATTAAACTGCGTGAAGATGATTTGACCAATTGGTTGGTTGACATAAAAGTGCCTCCATAAAATGTGCAGAAAGCTTCATAGTTTGGGTTAGGAAAGCTTAGGAACCAAAACTTGTGTTTTTCTTTCAAAACCTTAAACAATATTTCAGTTTAAACATAAATTAGCTTCAAAAACATTTGTTTTAATCAAAGACAACAATTTATTACCTACTAATAAATATAACTCACAAACCCATGCACACATGAACATTATTATTTAAAAAACTATATAAGCCCTTATGCAGGTTGTCAGCTTTTCAAAAAAAAAAAAAGAAATAGTAAAACCAAACACAAAACAAAAAAGAAACTTGCTGGCTTAGTCAGAAAAATGCCAAGGCAACATGTTTACCCATTATGGTTAGAATTGGTTATTATTTTTTCAATGGAGAAGCAGAAAAAGCTAAGTCGGCTCCTAGCAGGTCTGAGTTTTCTCCTCAGTGGATAATGTATAATGCTTCTTATTACTACCAATTTGTTCACTTTATTTAGCTAATTGATGGCAAAGAAATTAATGAAACAAGAGAAAGCGAAGTGAATCTCTAAATATATTTTTAACACAAATGTGATGAAGTTTGTTGTACTGTAACTTATTAACTTTCTTCTGCAAACATTTTCACCAAAATGTACAAACAAATTAAGGTCACACAGACCATGAAAGTGGGATTTTTCCTCTGTCTCTCCTGCTCTATTCAAGTGTAGAGTTCAGAACAGTTTCAGAGGAGGGAGGAAGTGTACATTTTGGCAGCCATTAAATGCCTCAGTCTGAGGAACCTGGTGTGCCATAAAAGCCAGTCATGCAGCAGGCGTTCAGAAGGGATACAGACATCAATCATAAACAGGAAATGCAGTGACTTATCTGGAAATGCATCCTGTAACGCTTGGGCTAGAGGAAACGGCTGGGAGTGGGGAAAACATGAAACCATGGCTCACATTAGCTCCAACACACACACACACACACACACACACACACACACACACACACACACACACACACACACACACACACACACACACGTCATTGTGTCTGGATTAAAGGAGTTCAATTTGTTTCATATGCTACTGGAATACAGCTGAAGTTAATGTGTAAAAACACTAAGGCTACACAAAACTTGCAATAAAGTAACTGATAATCCTATGTTTAATGAAAAAAAGGTTTATAGTCATTTCGCAATTACAGTCGAAAGTCCCTCTTACCCAAATAAGCATTTCTTCACTGAGCAGGAACGTTTACCACAAGGACTAGCATACATGTTGTGTTGTATGTCTGTTGCATATTGTCAAATATAGTAAGGCCATTGCTAATAACGTTGTTAGTAATCAATAAAGTAATCAAAGGTAACAAGATTAATGTAACATAGGAACCCACAATGGGCACAACCTCTCACATTGGTGAGTGTTAATGTTCTTGAATCCATCAGAAGAAAAACACTGATGAATGGTGTGCATGGAAGGATTGCAAAGAGAAAGCCACTGCTTTGCAAAATAAAATGTCCGCTTTACAACTATTTGCTAAAGGTCATGTGGGCAAGCCAGCAGTGACATTATATAATATTTTTTTCCCATGTTGGTCACAATTCAATGTTGCAAATTAAACAAATATAAATATTAGTCAGACAACAAAGTAAAAACAAAATGTGTTTTGTAAGTGAAGGATTTTATTATTACATGACCCTGTGTGACAAAGTGATGGCCCCCGTTAAAACATAACAGTGGTTCCTCACACCAAAGTTCAATATCTTTAGCCACACCCTGACCTGATAACTGCCACACCTGTTCTCAACCAAGAAAGTGGAGGCCTAGTGGTTAGGACTTTGCCCCTAAGGTTCAAGTCCCAGTCCGGGCACCACTGAGGAACCCTTGAGCAAGGTACCGTCCCCACGTCACTGCTCCCCGGGCGCTGTTGATAGCTGCTCCACGTGTGCACGTGTGATGGGTTAAAAGCAGAGGTGCACTGTGTGCAGTGGTGTATTCACAATGATCGAAAATCACGAATCACTGAAGGAGTTACCTTTAATAGCCATTCAAACTCGTTTGTGTCAAGTTATGTACATGTTATCAAGCGTAATCATCAGTAATCATTCAGCATGAAAACTTTTAATCAGGGTCATTTGTGCAGTTTATGTTGTCATTATGATTTAAAAAGAGTACACACTTGTTTGATAAAAAATGGCTTCAGCCAACTACTAACCATGAGTGAAAGAAAGTGTGCGTGTTATCATGCGTACTCTTGGACAAATTGTCAAGAAATAATAAATTCTGTGCGGATATGTAAACTTATGAGCACACACTGTATATAAAAAGCAGTAAATTCTAAGATAAGTACCCATGAGTGAGAAAGCAGGTAATGCAGTAATTCTAAGCATGAGTGATTCTAAAAATGAATGTTAGAAAAGAACAAAGATATAGAAATGACCAATTTGAAATCATGACTTCAAACCAAAAGAAATGTTAAAGAAGGACCTAAAGCAAGCGGTTCATGTGAGGAAACCCACCAAAGTTTAAATTGTTCTGAACAGCGGAAAACTTGAAAGTTCATCCAAGTTAATGCGTAGAACTAACATTTAATGGAAGCACTTTTTTGTAGCTTTTGTTGCATAAGGGGTCACACAAAAAAACCCCAAAAATAATGGCCAAGCATATTTGTGTGTAATTTATTTGTTTTTCTTTATTTGATTTAAGAACTTAAATAAAAGTCAGAATATTTTAGGCCATATTTATGTAGAAATATAGAATATATTTAAGGTTCACAAACTTTCAAACACCACTGTATGTGTGTATATAAGAAAACTCAAAACAACAGATCACCACTAGAAATACTGGAATTTGGCTCCTAATTTCTAATAAACTAAACACATGCCACGTAGCTGAAGTGTTTCAGTGTCTGAGAGGAATGGTAAGCAAGGTTTGCAAAACATGTTCTTGATGGTACATTATCTGTGTAAAGACACACTATTTTTGTAACAGTCACTCCTCTGAGACTGACTTCGTTTCCTAAGCCTTTCCTGGAAGTTGCACTGTCCTGCCCGGTTTCCTTTGCCACTACTAGCATCCCTGTCTGCATTGTAATGCGTGAAACATGATACTGAAGTGTTCTGAATGAAGAGGTATTTTCCTAATAAATCTAAGCTGTAACATAGCCCACACAGTTGCTATATTCATATTATTATACCTAGATCAGGACATTTCATGGAATAAACACTTTAAAGTGCTGATACCTAGAGTAATAATTTGATGAAATATAACAATGATTAGTTAACGAGCTTCACACTGCATTTCCAAACCATGTATGAATCCTAACAATACCAAATCACCCATTTGCGACAGGTTACAATTATCAGTGGATTCCATTTCCTTCAGTAAATCTACAAAAAGAGACTTTACCTTTGTACATTCAGACACCTGAACGCAAAGTAATACACTCAGCCAGTTCATTGAGAACATTAATTAATTTTTCCATGGTACTTTATACTCATTTCTGTACCACTACATTATAGTTCCAAGCAAGTCGAGTTGGCCCCAAAATGTAATTTGAAAACACTACAAACTAATGTTCACTATATACTACAATCAAAATGCTACAGTGTTTATTGCATTAAAAATAACATGTGCTTGCTAAATCACCAGCTACAATAAGGAGGTACCAGTGGAGCTAGTGGAGCAATGACAAAATAAATGATGCACCAGGAACCAAGTACCAAAAATGAGTTTTGCCAAGTCCATCTTATGCAATAGAAAAGTGACATAATGGGTTAAGGCCCTTAGAGGTTTAGCTTAATTGCTAATAATGATTCTGGATGCACAGTGATATCAGAATCACATGGATGTCAGCAGAAATTTGCTTTAAAAAATAATACTGGCATCAGGTAGATGTTTAGATTTGACAGATATTTCAAGTGAAAATGTTATACATTTGTTGCACTCTGGAAAATCAGGGTGTTAATAAACTACTTTTATTTAAAGCTTATATTAAGAATTTAAAAAACACAAAAGTTATACGTTTCATAATTAAGCTAAATGTAGTCCCAATTACTGCAACTGCATATGTTTTGGTACTAGGTATGACCAATTTGAACATCAAAAATATCAGGAACTAGCAGTGTGCTACAAATCCAACATTGGTACATCCCTAGTTGAGAATTAAGTAAAAATAATATATGAATGACCTGAGATTTTATTCTGATTTAAGGACTTATGGCAGTTTTTGTCTGTAAATAGTGTTTCAGTGGAATTATGTTTAAAGACAAATTGTTAAACAAACATAATAATAAAAAATAATCCCATTATAAGATGTTTTTCTAACTTTATCCATGGATATCAGATGAAACAGGAAAGAAAACAATGAATCTATATTTTAATGAAAATGTATTACTCAAGATGTACTTTGATTTTTTGAGGCAATACAGAAGAAACAGGGCAAGGCTAAGATAATGTGACTGATCTAACCATTATCCAAGTTAATGCGTAGAACTAACATTTAATGGAAGCACTTTTTTGTAGCTTTTGCTGCATAAGGGGTCACAAAAAAACTTCCCCAAAAATAATGGCCAAGCATATTTGCATGTAATTTATTTGTTTTTCTTTATTTGATTTAAGAACTTAAATAAAAGTCAGAATATTTTAGGCCATATTTATGTAGAAATATAGAATATATTTAAGGTTCACAAACTTTCGAACACCACTGTATGTGTGTATATAAGAAAACTCAAAACAACAGATCACCACTAGAAATACTGGAATTTAGCCCCTAATTTCTAATAAACTAAACATATGCCACGTAGCCATTATGTCGAGAGAGAGAGAAAATAAAATCAGGAGCAATACACGGACATACACAGAGTGAACATGCTTTGTATATGGACAGAATGGGCAACGGCCAGTAGTGAAGGGACTTAGCAGCACATTCCACAGTTAAACAAATGATCCATCGCAAACGCCCAGATCTGTCCCGGCCCAAAAACAGCACAGTAAGGCCAGGCCGGGCCCCGGGGGAACTGGCGAGAACACGAAAAAGAAAGAAGGGAAAGAAGGCAGAGAGGAAGGAACTAGCTTGTAGCTGTAGATAAGGTTTTTGTTAAAGAATTAAATTGTTTGCTGTTTCACTGATAACTCTTAGTTTTCGTTGGCTAAATAGGCACTGTCTAATGATCATGATACAGCAGAATTGTTTGCAATGGGGTCATGGAAAGAAAGCTCAGAAACATTAATAAAAACATTTTAAAAACCCACACATTGTGTGGTATATTGCAATGTGAGGGAAAAATAAACCCTGCATTTTTGTACTTTTGACAGCAGTCTGCCTTGGGGAGATGTCTCACCTGAAAATAAGGAATGCTTTTTGTTGCTGTTTTTTTAAACAAGCTTATTTATGACAGAAGGTGAGACCAGTTTTGCTTACCTCTCCAAAAGCACCCCTGCCTATCACTTTGAGCATCTCAAAGTCATCCCGGTGAAGACGCATCTCCTTTACTGTTGTGGTAAATGGCTTCACTGCAAACAGAGAGAAAGAGAAACAGAGAGATGATTACCACAGTAGTAATCAGTACATTTAATCAACCTTAAGTGCTTCCAAATTTGTTTTTACAAACAGCAACAATAATTGTTCGCAAAGCTGTACATAAACAGATTGCTCAGCTGCCTGTTGCCATATAAAATCACAAAGTACTGTATAATCCCATAATGCCCCTCTGTTCTATACCATTTAACTTAAACTCTTAACTCTTAACTTAAAGTCTTAAACGTTCAATATTCAAAATGGTAGAACATAAGCACATGAAATCAAAATGAATGTTTTAAATGTTAGACAGGTTAGATTGTTGGGAACTATACTGAAGACATAATGTAAACTGCATCTCCTCCTCCTTTTTGTACGAAGCCCTGCAGGGGGTCTGGCAGGCACCCAAGATGTGGCTAAGCTGGACAGAAGCCCTCACCATATGAGGACATGTGCAACATCTCAGGCACAAAACACATTTATCACTCCTACGGCCACTAACTTTAAACACGAGCGCCGCCAGACTTGACCCGTTAGAAAGAGACAGGACATCAGGGTGGTGTGGAAAGAGCATCATTTGCTTTCACTGAGAGAATTCATCACAGCAGCCTAGCACTTAGCTTCAGGTTTACATTTCATAATCTACAGCACCGGTCAAGCCTTACACACGACATTCAGCCAACGGCTCCAGCTCATTGACTGAAAACAACACTATAATAGAGGGAGTTTTCACACTACAATATTTCAGCATGAATGTAGATGATAAACAGCTCATATACACCATATACATCATTGCCACTCCATCCCGCTCTCTTAGATCTTCGTCTGCCCCTTATCTTATCCTGCCCTCTGCTCGCCTTGTCACCATGGGACACCGTGCTTTTAGTCGCTCCCCGACTATGGAATTCACTTCCACCCTCAGTTAGGAACTTAAGACTCCCTTCCCCTATTCAAGAGTAATCTCAAAACCCATCTTTTCATACAGACCTATTCACTTTAGTACACATGGCAATCGCTGCTTAATTCTATTTATGTGATTTAATTATTTTTTTTTATTGTCTCTGCTTTGTAAGGTGACCTGGGTTTTAGAAAGGCGCCCACAAATAAAATGTATTATTATTATTATTACCAGCATATGCACTAAATCGTCACTGTATTTGATGAATGATGGCTTCATATAATAATATAATTGCTAATTACATCAGGTCTTCTCAGAATAAAGCCTTAGCAGAAACAAGACTAGGCAAGTCAATTTTTCCTGGGCCACCATCAAACAAAAGTTTTTAACACTACCTTTGGTGATAAGAAGCAATGTAAGTAAAACTAATTTCCATTTCAAATTAAGTATGAATTTACAGATACTGAAATGTTCTAAAACGTTTGACTGGTAGTGTACAGTATGTTTGCAAGAGGGGGCAATACTAGCTAGGGTGTAGCTACTTTCTCCACAGTAGAACAGAAATATGGTGATATTTCTTTGGAATAAATAAATGAAATTGTTTCATTATATATTTTGTATCTGCAGGCTCTTTAATAAACAGAGTAAGATATCTGCTTATTCAAATAGGTAGTTTTTTTATCCATGTTTTTTTTCTCCATTTGTAAGACTCTACAATGTCTACTCACACATGTCTACAGTTACCTAGAATTGGGTGTAGTGCGTTTTCTCCTCAGTGTAAACATGAGCGCACAAAAGCCATTCTCCTACTGTTAGCAGAAATGCTAATGGTGCTAAAAGCTGAGAACTCCATTCAGCTACTGAATAATACCTGGCAAATCTAGATCCTGGACGGTACAATCACCAATTTTCTATTGTGTGCATCATATCTAACTTCAAAAGACAAAGACATTGAGGGCACAATTTTCTAGATACACTCCTTAAGGACAAAGGCCATCTTTTCATATGCAGTCTTGCATGTGGGGGTTTCATATGTATAATCTGATAATCCTCTCAGCCTGAATAATGCAGTATTTCTGTTATTCACACAAACCCTGACCTCTCAACTACAATAAACTCTCATCAGCCAAATCAGAATGATTTAAGACCACTGTCTGAAACTAGAATGCCACCTGCAAAACCTGAATATCGAATCAAAATACTGAATAGGAGTCAAATTTTACACAGCATTTAATGAGGCAAGGTTTTTTTTAAAAAAGTGGGTAAAACTAATAGCTGACAAAGTTGTAATACTGAAGACGCCTTGTGAACTCAAGTTAGGCCAGAGCCATTTGCAGAAGTCCAAGGCTCCTTTGAGTTCAGGTAGGTCCTGAAGGAACACAGTGTTGCCTACTGCGTTGGGTCTCTAAAAACAGCCCCATTCATTCCAAACTAGCTTACAGACTAGGCAAATCTAGTTAAGGTAACCAGTATGTATATTATATTATAATGCAATGGCAATGTATTTTGATGTCAAGTCAAAACTAAAGCAAACACTATGACCAATGAAGAAGGGGACAAAGTGAACAATGCAAAGTGAACAAGAAAACACATTAAACATTTCCTTCTTATCTGAAACACTAAGTTACTCCCTTTGCAGAGGTTTAAAAATAACGTTTTAAGCCATGAGGACACCTGGAAACAGCACTGGATATATGACAGAGAGCAGCAATGTTTCAATGCAAGGACAATGATGAATGAGTTGGCTCAAGAAAAAGTGAATCAAACATCCTCTGGCGGAAAATCACTGTTCTACCTTCCACAAAGCACAGCAGACAACCTCTCATTTATCATGGGGAACTATAAATTACTCATATATGGTCTGAAACATTAACTTGCCAAGTCGCTCTTAAGGACACACTGCTCTGATTCCTCAGGTCACTTACTGATTATTAAAAAAAGACTACACAAAAACATAGGAAACTACAAATAAAACAAAGGCCTAACCAATATACAAACAAACAGACACATTTTTATGGTTTTGTCTTTTGAATAGTGCTGGTTTTCTTAAGTGAACAGAAGCACCTTAACAGTGTGTGGCATGAGCTACATCGTGAACGGTTACCAGTTAGACATTTAAGTTAACCAAAAATAAATCAAACACCTGCAATAAGCTTGCAAAACCAAAGTTCACTTCTTATTTGATTGGGCTATTAATGGTGCAGCAGTTAAATTCAGTAGAACTACTAGCAGCACGTATTGATTGGGAACATTGCCTGACTACCTGCTTACCAAAGCAGCTTGCACAGCAAAAATCGTTAACTGCTTGGCAGCTTAATAGAGAGCGGTTTAGACAACCAGAGATAACAAATTTTATATTACGCTTAAGATTTTCAGCTGTAGGATAATTTGTATTAGCGCTCAAGTTTACCTTCGTGTATTTAAGCAGAATTAAGGCGCATCACCACCAAGGTTATTATAGTTAACGAAAACGAACGAAAAAACTAAAACTAGAATCGAAAAAGCACTGAAACTGAAAGTAAAAAAAAAAAAAAAAAAAACTAACTGAAACTGTTGTGTGTATACAAAACGAACTTAAACAAACTAATATTATAGCAAAAACATCCTTCGTTTTTGTCTTTGTAATAAGCCTTTTAGGTTGAATTAAAATCTATTTACTTCACGCTGCCAGTAAGCGTAGTCTGTGACGTGA
>JBBIGC010000152.1:9035993-9047813 GCA_037576955.1 Lepidarchus adonis | reverse complement strand
CTATCTATCTATCTATCTATCTATCTATCTATCTATCTATCTATCTATCTATCTATCCTCCTTACTATGTTTTTAGGATAAAGTACAGTATATGGTCAAACATATGTGGACAACTGACCACCATATCTATTTGAGCTTGTTAACATCTAATATCATCAATATTAACAATTGTAATATTACAAACAATGACATGTACGCAATCCCCCACCCCCCACTCCTCGCTTTTATAGCCTCCACTCTTACTAGAAGGGTTTCCACAAGAGTTTGGCAGAATTTGTGCCCATTCAGTCAACAGAGCATTTGTAGGGTCAAGCACTGATGTTGGATAAGAAGGCTTGGATCACGATCAACATTCCAGTTTATGCCAAAGGCGTTCATTTGGGCTGACGTCAGACCTACTGCAGCATTAACAATACTCTTCACTGAAACTAAGGGGTAAACACAAACCATAACAAACAGCCTGAGCTCATTATACCTCCTTCACTGAACTTTACCATTGTCACATTCTCCCAGCATCCACTAAATCCATAATCATTCATCAGATTGCCAGATAGTGGTGGTATACTGGTACTGGTAATGATCTTGTGCTGATGCTTCTTTTAAATCTATAAAGACACTATAGTTACTGATAAAACAGAGGAGACCCACTACAGTCTTGAACAGTCTGCCCCACTTTATGAGTGTAGTCTAGTCTACAGTTCAGTTGTGTTTGTCCTTGAATTCAAATACTCAAAACAATGTACACTGACATTTTGTGTATATATATATATATATAGGCAATGTTAAGCATTGACTTGACTGATGTTCCACCACTGGACTTTTAATTGAAACATGCTTTCTGGAGTCCTTCACTATTTGACAACCTAATGAATGATTATGGGTTTACTGGTACTAAGTAATGCAGCCTTGAATAATGCATAGTGACAATGGTAAAGTTTGGTGGAGGAGGTATAATGAGCTCATGCCGTTTGTTACAGTCTGTGTTTGACCCTTAGTTTCAGTGAAGAGTAATGTTAATGCTGCATTAGGTCTGATGTCAACCCAAACTAACGCCTTTGGAATAAATGGGGATTTGGCTTAATGAGGTAAAAAGTATAAAAGGAATTCTGTTCTGTAGCCTTTAATGACGAGAAGTGAGGTTGGCACGATTACGGGGTGCAATCTAATGGGGTTTGACCTTATATATACGGTATACAGTGACAAGAAAAAAGTTTGTGAACTTTTTGTAATTTCATTATTTTCTTCATTAATTTGTCATAAAATGTGATCTGATCTACAAGTCAAGGGTATTGACAAATATAATGTGCTTAAAATAATAACACATTAATTCAGATCGTGAGGACAATCATCAAAACCCCATATTGCTAGTGGAAAAAGTATGTGAACCTATGAAATTAAAACTTGGTTGACCATCCCTTACCCATGAACTGATTGTTCAATTTTTTACATATTGTAGACTAAGGTTAGCCAGTTCCAATGATGCCTTCAAATCTTTGGTTGTCGTTCTTGGTTGTTCCTCTACCACTGATGAGTATTTGTTGCTCTTGGGGTTATTTTGACAGGGTGCCCACATCTTGATAAAGTATCTACAGTCCTGATGTTGTGAGTGTCAACGTTCTTCAAGGAGAGTTCACGTAGCCAAACTAATTTTCAAAGGTTTTATTAAAGACAGAGAGAAAAATTACAGAGTAGAAGTTAAAGTTTTTTGAAGGCGGATTCTCCTGTGAGGGATCCCAAAGATTAAGCAGAGGAATAGTGTGGAGCACAGATCCTCAATGAGAATTGAAGATCTCTGCGCACACTTTTGATGGTCATCAGTGTTTTTTGATACCTTGTCAGACCTGAGGGGTTTGTCACCCATCAAACCTGTTTCAACCAGTTTCAGCTAGCTGTGATGCCATGTGTGTTAGGTGCCCCAGAGTCTGGGTGATGACAATGAAGACTGAGAAGTGTAAATCGGACGAGATGATGACGTGTGTTTCGTCCTTGATGGCAGGCAACATGACAGTTTGTTTAAGATCAGACCATGAGGCTCTATGTATAATGTTTGGAGAATGGGAACAGCTTACAGTGAGTCAGCATTATAATGGGGGTCACAGGGCTTTATGTTTTGTGACCCTAGAAACACCAGTCTCAACGTGTCTTTATTTGTAGATCTGGTAGACTGGTGAAAGATCATAGATCTTCTGAAAACTCTTTTTGGCAGAGGCTTGGCTCACATAAGTACATTCTTCTTGTGTGAAGAAAAATCTAAATGTTTGAGTGACTTTAATCAGTCAAAGTAGCTCTGGTTCACACCTCCAAACTCTTAACAAGCCTCAGGTAATGTTAATACCTGACTCCAAATAGCTTTTAACTCAAGGGTTCACAGCCTTTATCACTAGCAATATGAGATGTTTATGGCTGTTCTCAAAAAAGATATCAAAGGATGTGTTTTTATTTTAGGCCCATTATTTTTTATCAGTCCCCATTTTATGACAAATTGATGCATAAAACCATGAAATTCTCATAATTTATTTATTTATTTAATATATGTAACTTAAAATATCAGTGATCAGTATCCACCATTTTCATACTGTTGCAGCATTAATTATATCTATATCTCTGTAACAGTAAATGAGTAAATTAGACTTTATTTTAATTAAACTATGATTAATGATCCCATATGTAGTTATACCCTTTTATTAAGTATTCTGGGTTTTAATCTTGGCTCAGGAAAATAGACTATCCTAGTTATTTATGAAGGAAGTACTTAGGGTTTTGAAACATTCCCCATAAAGATCAGGGATGATGTCCATAAACCAAACTGCCTGCCCTCCTTTTTTGCTCTGGTTTCTGAAACTGAGACCAAAAATATCTCCATCTCTGGATTTGATTTAGACAAAACTGTTTCATTTCAGATGTATTCTGTGGAGTCTTGAGGTTTATGATTCTGGAGCTGTCACCAGGAATGATATTGTGCAAATTTCAACTCCTAATTGGTTGATGAACTGATTTGAATAAGCAGCGACTAAATGAACCATGGCAAGCTATTGGCCTGAAGGATGTGGAAGCTGGAATGAATCTTTTTTGGCTAGTCCTACTTATTTAAAAATGAGAATTACCCAGCTGTGGTTTGTTCAGGTGGCTGGTCTGAATCAGGCTCCACTACATTCACATGCAAATGAGAGCATGGATGCATGGGCCGTGCTGCCTGGCAGTAATGGCTTTGCGCTGGTGAAGGAGCGATGTTAACTTCTTCGTTGTTTCTTGTTTTAGAGTCTTTAGGTACAGGACATTATGACGGAAGTGATGAACACCTGTGAGCCAGCAGTGGGGGACTATGGAGCATCTGGAGACCAAAACATCTCTTTTCAGGTGATTTGTTCAAACATGTTTTACCTGCAACTGAAGGAATTACTGACAAGGACTGGGAATTTGGTCTTAACCCATAAAAATAAGCATTTTATAGTAAAGGGAGCAGTCATATTTAAAATCTCTTCCAACTCAGAGAACAATTTGAATATTTAATAGGACTTGAACCTGTGAGCTTCAGATCCCAGGGGCAAGGTCCTAACTACTAGGCCTCCACTGCCATGTATATTAAAAATAATTACAAGTCAAATAATCTTTTTCACAGTGCTATATAGAACATTTTGCGCTAAGAAGTATGACTATGCATTTTATTTGACATGTTTAACAACAGAGATTTGCCTATGATTTACTGAATCCAATATTTAGTAACAGTAAACCTGTTCAAATTAGCCACACAGTATTATAATAACAAATACTGCTAATAAACATGTTTATATTATTGTCTTTGAGCATCTCTTCTGTGACAGTAGTTTATCTGTGTCAGTCCCTTGCTCATCCAAAGAATGTTACAGATGATTCTCTGTTAAAACTTAATTTATGATTGTTTTTATAGCTTTATTAGCTTGTCTATGCTCTTATACACTCTCACAAATTCACTCTACCTTAGCATATTGTTCTTTATAATAAAAGAAAGATTCTAGAACTGATTTCTTTTCTCTTTATTCATGAAAATGTTTTATTTATTTGCATTTCCATTGCATTGGGTTTTATGTAAAATATCCAATAAGGTAAATTTTTCAAAATTAATTTATAAATTATTTTGCTATAATGTGTATGTTTGTGACTTTCACACACTACAGATTTTTATTAACTGCTCATCATCATCATCATCATCATCATCATCATCATCATCATCACAGAGGAAAATTTAAAGACCACTCAATAAATTTGCACGCGTTTTAACAGTCACAGAGGCAGTTGACACAGACTTCTCGCACTTATTGTTCACACACACACACACACACACACACACACACAAAAGCCCAAACACAGACACAGACCATGTTCTATGAGGTGTCTCCATCGCCGCTTTCTTCTTTTCATCTCTGCTTTCCCATGTCCCCGAGGATGTCTGACAGGTGCAAATGTCCCTCCATTTCTCTCTGTCGACAGGATCTATTTCTGACTGCACCTCCATCACTTCAGCCTGATTGCTGTCCCTTTCATTTTGCTCTCATTGCCCCTAAAAGCCAATCTGATGTCTGCTCGCTCATAAAGACCAGATGAATTCTGATTGCTCTGAACAAGCTCGAAAGAGACTTAAAAGGTCACAATCTTTTCAGGAAATCATCATTACCTTTTTTGTGCACACGTGCATGGAGGAACATTGGCAATACATGCAGGCTGAATAGACCCTTTCCATTCTGTGATGGAAGCAACATGATGAATTCCATGTATTTGACTAACATGCCATTCTGTTCTCAGCCCTAAGACTCATCACAAGCTCTAGATCCTCTCCTGTATTATTCCCTCTGTCTTTCTCTCTTGGATATTTGCATAACTGCACTTTAAAGTAATTAAACATGAACATCTTCCACTCTTGAACTGTAAGAGTAGACATGGCATGGTCGCAAAACTCATACATGGCATGAGGTGAATGCCACACACTTTATTATTGACGTCCCATTCTGCAGCTCTTAATTGAGCCCTTGAAGAAGCACACAGTAGGAAACAGTCAGTAAACATGTGTTTATTCTTATCCCAAGCAATCGCCTCAGCAACAGACGCTCTGATTGGCTGTAATTGACATGCCTCAAAACTATTCACAGCTAAATATGTATTGTGGTGGCCTTAAGCATGTTGATTCGCTTCAAGAGCTTTCGGAAATGTTTGCATACCTCCATGCTCTAATGAGATCTCGCTGCTTTACACCCTTGATAATCTAATGGGATATTTTGGGGAAATTCAGCTATGACCCTACTGATCTTGCGTGCATGACAATAAGCCACAAGTCAAGAATAGCGCCATGAAATGAGTGACTCCTGTGCTGCAGATTTTTCCCGACTCACACGAGCGATATCCTAAGCTGTCCAAGCGCTTACCATCCATCGTGGTGGAGCCCACTGAAAGTGGAGAGGTTGAGAGCGGGGAATTGCGATGGCCTCCAGATGACTTAAGCCCTACAGATGAGACCAAAGACACCCAGGCTAAGAAAGCAGGTGAGAAGCTCCACTGAACTTATTCCTTCCATCTAGTGTAGAAAGAATCATAGAGCTGTATTGATTTAACCCACAGGCATTACTAGAAATAAAGTGGCCATACAACAGTACTTGATAATACAGAAGAACCACATTTCTTAAATGACCTTTCAAAAAATAGTTATATAAAGACACAATTAAAGTCAGTGAACTGAAGTCCATCTTCGTTTGCATGAATTTTATTTTTTATTTTTATGATATCACAATCAGAATTTATGCCCCATTCATGCTTGGTGTTAATGTGTTTTGGGTAATCTGATCACAAGTGGACAGTGACTTGAGATCGGATCAATCACAGGTGATCTGTGCCACATTTAGTCACTTTTTTAAATAATGTAAATGTAAACTCTGATACTCCTACTACTGATAGAAATTCTTAGCAAATAAATAATAACGACTAATAATAGCCCAGAACAAAGACAAAAAAGAGCCTCTGCCTTCTAGTACTGGTTCTTAATACCAGATGTAAATGGGCAGGTTTTCAGTTGTTTACTATAACAATATAAATGATGTTATTCTACACCTATAGACATTGTCTCACAAATATAAATTTAAATAATTTTTTAAAAATGTAAAAACTTCAAAATCAAGCTTTTTAACAAACAATTAATCATTTTTCCAGAAAAGACAAAAAGCCCAATCAAATGTAACATTTATTTATTTATTCATTTATTCATTTATTAATTAATTAATTAATTTATTTATTTATCTATGGCTTTTTAGCAAAATAGTTGCCAATGATATCCAATGCCCAGGAAAACTATAGGCAGAGCTACGTATATGTTGCAACAGAGAGCAAATATGTTGACTGTGTGGGAGACCTTGAGAACCACTTTTAGAGCTACTGCTTCTATGGGAGGGATGTCCAATCTTATTCACAAAGGACTTTATGACTTCATGTAGCTTATGGCTGCAGACTTCAGGTTTTCATATGTAATGAAACCACCAAATGAAACAAACTAAATCAGGTTTCTTCCTTGCTTATTGGGAATAAAAACCAGTAGCTGGACTTAGCACTTAGCATTATAACTTAGCACTTATGTTCTATGGCATCTCTCCAAAGAACCCACCTCAAGGTACCTTAAAGAGTGCATAAAGCAAGCCATCATCTCCATGCATGCTCAAACAGGCAGAGACTGTATTAATGCTAACTGCTGTGACATATAACAAAGGCCACATTTATGTACTACTAGATCACTGACAAAAAGTTGAAACATAATGTGTTTCAGACGAAGAGCCGACAGCAGAGGATGAGGAGGCTGGCAGCGTGACAGCAAACTGATGGGCAGTAGCTGGCACAAATCCAACCTAATACTGTGAATGTCTTCATGATGGACAAGAGCAAGCAGGAGGCTCCTACAGTTAGGTCTGACTACAGTATCACCCGCACTAGAGCCATCCACCTGTCGACAGACCTCCCATCCAGTAGGGGGAGCTGAGGCCTGAGAGACTATCTTTGCTGAAATAACTCACGTGCCAAACTCTAGTGGTAGCCAGCTACTGTGACTGAGTTGTATATTTCTTTTTCCATACCATTATGATTCATCTGCAATATTAGCATTAGACTTCATTCGTGCCTGGTTTTTAAATGCCGTATCAACATTGAGGTAGCTTGTATATTTATTTGCTTTGGACCAAAGTCTTAAATATGTCACCCTATTGACCTACCACATCCTTTAGTTGCACAGCTTATGATTTGATGTGTAATTCAGAAGTCTTATATATGTCAAGATAAATTTCAAGCAATGTAGATGCAGTTCAACTGCAATAGTGCTGCTTAAAAAATGTAGATTAGTATCAACGTGTACATTAGATCATATTTTGCAGTGTGTTTTGAGAGCCATTGAGAGTCTTATATTATGACCATTGTAAAGCAGCTAGAACATAATATCAGATACTTTAGTAACCATGTTTTTTTTTTCTTTTGTCCTAGAGCCCCCCTGCCCTGTACATTTTAATATCTCCATGCTTTAACACATCTCCTTCAGCCCAAGAAAGGATTATTAATTAGCGGATTAGTTGGATTTGTGAAAACAGAAAGGGGACTTCAGGATTCAGAACCAATGCCCTAGACTAGAGGTTTTCAAATCAGTCTTCAGGGAGTTGGGATGAAGGAAAAAACTGCAGATAGCCTGGGATGCCCTAAGGACTAGCTTTTCAGAACCACTGCACTAGACTTATTTGCCCTTATCACTTGTTATCTAATATGCTCTTTCTTCTGCTGCTTTTGTGTTTAAGATTATTGATAAAGTAACTGTCTACAGTCACAGAGATTGTTTACTGGTTGCTTACCATATAGATTATGACATTTTATTTACCTTACTGTTTTATAAAGTCATGAATCATTCTAACTAAGCACAATTACTCATGTTAGCCATCCTTCAAAGATAAAAAAGAGAAAAAAAAGAAAACGCAATCTCTGGACTGTGTCAGTTAAAAATCGATCCACTTAATATGCCACGAATGTCCTATTTATGTCATGTCTGTTACAGAAATGAAGCACCTTGTCTAGAAGTTTGGAATATGATAGCACTGTTGATCACTTTCTACTGAGGTGCTTACTAGTTTGATTTGACAACATATTAAAGGCACATATGCTATGACATGTCATCGCCTTTCTGTGGACAGATGTCAGGTGTTAGCTGAAGAGGCTCCTCAGCTCTACTGCCAAAATGGTTACCCACACTGAATCTTAAACAATTTCCCACCAGAATGTAATACTTCCGAAACATCCGAAACATCGAGCAGTGTTATTCAGATTAAGCTACTTTCAGAGTCTGTTGTTGAGGTGTGACAATTTTGGAAAAACATAATCTCTTTAAAGCTGAACCTGAAATATTCATCCAAACCTGATGGGACATGACGAGTCAAAATCAGGCATCATTGTCAGACTTGTTTTGGGTTCAGTCTGGAACTCCATGTTCATCTTCATGCCTCAGTATATTTTATATACCACTGCTTTTGCATTTCTTGCTGCTATATTTCTCCCTAATTGTGTTAGCATCATTTTTTTCAGCAAACTGAGTTTACTTGGTGTAGAAGGTCAGAAATATTAGAGGCTAGGTTTCAATGTGTGCGCCTTGAACACTTCAGAGAATTTAAATGAACAGCAGTAAAATCTATGTAGCTGAGATGACTAATTTGCAAGTATATGCATATTGGTCACAACTGAATATCTTCTTATCAGACAGCGGTTAGCAAACCAGTTCGACTGAAATACCATTGCTAAGTCTGCAGTCTTAATCGAAGTTTACAGTTATACTGTGTCCTAAAAGCAAGCAACATTTTCCTCCATTATAACTGACAAAGAGATATACAGTAGTGCATCTTTAAGCGCCAGAGCTCTATTTGGTGCTTATGTTTCACTTCAACAAAAATACTGTGGCTAATCTAGCTTCCTTTTGCCAAAATATAGATGAGGTGTAGCATGGGGTGGAGAAAAGTGAGGTATATCATCTATTTTTTATGAAATTGACCTGAATGTGAGCGTTTATAGCTGGGGTGTCCAAAGTTGGTCCTGGGGGGCCAGTGTCCAGCACAGTTTGATAGTTCCCCTCCTCAAACCCGAGAACTAACAGGTGAGTTGATCCAGGTGTGCTTAAACAGGGAAATCACCAAACTGTGCCTGACACTGTGCCATAATAAATAATATTACATTTAAAAGCATCCTAAAACAACAACAACAACAAAAATAAATAAATAAATTATAATAAACAGATTTTCAGTGAAAAACTAAATCAGAATTGACGCTTCCAGTGTAGATATTGTGATGGCTTTGTGACATTATATGATATTTTATTTCGACACTTGGTCACAGCTGGAGCAAGGTGCAGGGGGCATTAATTTCAGTAATGAGTACCCCCTTGAATGGTGAAAGAAAGAGAAATGGGACACCCTGTTGTCTTGCATGCATGCAGAGTTGAAAAATGCTTTCATATACATTTCTACTTACTTTTAGGCTGTTTTAAGGAAGTAGAAGTAGAATAAAAACTGTAATTTTAATGAATTTAATAAAATAGGATAAATAGAATAAATAATAAGGCACTAGCAGCTGTGGAATTGCACCTGGGTAGTGAATAGTCAGTTATTGCGGCTTCTGAGGAAACATTGTGAGATGAATTAAAATTAAAAGGGGAATTTAAACTTAAATCTAT
Organism: Lepidarchus adonis; assembly: GCA_037576955.1. Classification (NCBI taxonomy): domain Eukaryota; kingdom Metazoa; phylum Chordata; class Actinopteri; order Characiformes; family Lepidarchidae; genus Lepidarchus; species Lepidarchus adonis. The sequence goes on along the minus strand of JBBIGC010000152.1, from coordinate 9,038,107 downwards.
ATATTATTAAAGATTGCTTCCATTTTAAAAGTGTTAGACATTAGACGTTAGATGTAAACATTAAATTGTTCCTAATGTTATTTATCATTGGGAAGGTGGGACATTACATTTAGACTTTTTTCCCATTTTATTTCATGTTCAGACAGAAATCTATTGAGCTTGGCTAAGTTTAGCTGCTATGGGTTGGTTTTGAAGATTTTTGTGCGTCTGCATAGCATCTCTCCATCTCCCCTTTGGCTTAGTGAATGGTGATGGCTACTTGTACTTGTACCACTTTGGCTTTATTCCTCTCTGTCAGAGACCTTCCCTCGATGAAGCCCTAAAAGCACATTGTCAGAGAGAACAGGTGACTCTTGGGAAATGAGGCACTCCCGAGCCCAGTCAAGTAACTCAGGAGCTGTGACCTGACAGCCCAGAGATGATTTTCACTTCTCCACAAGAGAGCTTCTCCTTCAGTGTGACCTTTTTTCCGTCTACGGCTTCTGAAAATAAACAGGACGCTCTCAAAGGGAGCAGGAGTCGCAAACCTCTTCCACAGAGACACACACACGCTACTCTTCTCCTGACATACACTCACTCAGGCTGCTCACATGAGACGAGCAGGGATTTATGAGTTCTCCTACACATGCTCACTCACACATCCATACACACACACATACAGGTACATCTAAAAAAATGTGAATATCATGAAAAAATTATTTTGTCAAATATTTCTTGCCTTTCAGAAATTGAAATCCATATAGTATATAGATTCATTAAACATAGAGTGAAATATATCAAGGCTTTATTTCTTGAAATTTCGATGATTATGGCTTTCTGATAATAAAGCCCAAAATTCAGAAAATTAGAAAATAAAATAAGATCAGAAACAAAAGTATATTTTAAACAGTCATTTCTAGTTCAGGTCGGGTGAGTTTGCTGGGCAATCACAGTTGTAACACCCTGGTCGTTTTGGTTCCTTTGGGTGTGTGAGCAGGTGCCAAGTTCTGCTAGAAAATGAAATTAGCATTTCCATAATGCAGAAGGAAGCATGAAGTGCTCTAAGATTTTCTGGTAGATGCTACATTGACTGTTGACTTCAGAAAACACAGTGACCAACACCAGCAGAATGCAAGGCATCCAAATCATCATGGACTGTGGGAACTTTACACTGGACTTCAAGCAACGTGGATTCTGTTCTTCTCCATTATTCCTCCAAACTCTGGGACCTTGATTTCCAAATGATATGCAAAATTTACATTCTTCTGAAAAGAGGACTTTGGACCACTGAGCAACTGTCCAGTGCTTTTTCTACTTAGTCCAGGTAAGACACTTCTGACGTTGTCTCTGGTTCAGGAGTGACTTGACACGAGGAATGCGACATTTGTAGCCCATGTCTAGGATTCGTCTGTGTGTAGTGGCTCATGATTCACTGACTCCAGCCTTAGTCCACTCCTTGTGTAGCTACCCAAAATTCTTGAATGGATTTTGCTTGGCAATCCTCTGAAGACTGCGGTTGTCCCTGTTGCTGTGACAACCAGTTTCTTTAGCAATGACTTTTTGTGGCTTACCCTCCTTGTGGAGGGTGTTAATGACTGTCTTCTGGACATCTGTCAAGTCAGCAGTCTTCATAATTGTGTAGCCTCCTGACTCACACTGAGACCATTTAAAGGCTCAGGAAACATTTGCAGGTGTTTTGAGTTAATAAGCTGATTAGGGTCCGACACCATGACTTTCCAAGATTGAACTTTTCCTAATTTTTAGAGACACTGAATTTTGGGGTTTATTATCAGAATGCCATAATTATCGAAATTATCGAAAGGCTTGGCATTTTTTTACTCTATGTGTATTTTATAATATATGGATTTCACTTTCTGAAAGGAATGTCAAAAAATATAAAACTTTTTCATTATATTCTAATTGTTTGAGAAGTATCTTTAACTGCAGCGTGTAAACTCTTCTTTACAAAGACGAATGACCATTTGAGAAACCATAGACATTGGTCCACGGAGAACTGGGAAAAAAAAGTGATATGGTCAGATGAGTCAGTCAAGATGAGTGAGACAACAGCGTAAAAACGAGTGATCCATGAGCCACAGAAAACACTGCAGTACAGATGGAGCCAATCATCCATC